>CAJOBZ010000021.1:815000-905000 GCA_905332375.1 Pieris macdunnoughi | reverse complement strand
TTGTATTTGAAAGAACATTAAGTTATAATTCTCAAGCAACGTGTTGCAAAATAGTATATGCCATTTATTAAGCAAGCTTACAGTTGTTCTTGTACGCAAGAATTAATATTTACTTTAAAAAAAAACAAGTTCGCAACTCAGTTTTTATACCGTAAAAACTTGTGAGATCCATGTTATGCCAAGTTGGTTAATTTATTCATTTCCTATTTAAGGGACCTACTATCTTAAGTTTTTTTTTATAGAATAGGGGGCAAGGGCAGGAGGCTCATCTGATGATGAAAGTGATGAACCGCCGCCCATGAACACTCTCATGCGCGAGGGCTCGCAAGTGCGTTGCCGGCCTTTTAAGAATTGGTACGCTCTTTTAATAAAACACTATTTTGACCGGATTGAAGTTATGTATTATTATAAATTTACAACTATTTAACATAATTTTAAATTTATCCGACGTTTGGTGTTTAAGCGGGTGGTCAGGTGTGTCACCTTAAATAGTTGTAAATTTATAATAATACATAACTTCAATCCGGTCAAAATAGTGTTTTATTAAATGAATAAAAGTTATGTTAATCAAAGACAATACTTTGGTACGCTCTTTTCTTGAAGGACCCTAAGTCGAATTGGTTCAGTAATACTTCAGTGGGCAGCTGGTTCCACAAAGTGTTGGTGCGCAAAAAATGCCTTGAAAAACGCTCAGTTGTGGAAGGGCGGACGTCGAGGTGATACGTGGAATTTCGTATTAAGAAGTTATTAGGTAATTAGCTAAAAAACCTTTATTTTAAATAAATATATTGACTTGGAAATCGCATTTAACAATCTAATTTAATATAATTACTTATATATACACATTAGAGATACATTGTGTTTACATATGTCCAAGTGAATCTATTTATTTTGAACATAAAAGATTTTCACAGACAGTGATATGGGTACAAATATATCTTTATCATGCACTCGGACACACGAGCTTAGTGTCAAAACATTATAGAACACTAAGACTGTTAATGAACATTACCTTATAGCTATTCACTAGTACCTACTGTAGAAAATGAAGTCAACATAATATTACTCATTAGGGAGCGTTCAAGTATTACGTCACGCAATTTTTGGAGATTATTGACCCCCCCGTATAACGCGCCGTAACGTTTTACTATACTTGGATACAGAATCACCTAGTGACTCTTTATACCTAAAAGTTACCATTATGTGGTGTAAAGTACTGGAAAGTCGAAAATAATATTAACAATAACGCGTAATTCAATCCCCGCCCCGCATCGTAACGTTTTACAAAAGGACCCCCCCTTCCAAAATTCGTTACGTAATACTTGAACGCTCCCTTAGCCATAGTTATTGTATACGCTAGATTGTAATTCATCTAAATTCGTACTATTTGGGAACTTTATTTTATGAAAAATAAAATTGTACTACAAAAAGTCGTTTATAAAAACCTTCAGGATAATATCGTGTCCGCGAATTCCCATCAGTTAAGAACTTTCCTATTATAAGTGTGAACCCACCCACGTACATTAATCAATTACTATGAAAACCTTCATAAAAATACCAAAGAATACTCCGATGTCGTAATGATACCGCAAATAAAAATACATATTGATCTTGGCTCGTATCAACCACCTTCACGTACAGCTTACAAATTGTGTCAAATGATTTCTTATACATTAGGGCTGATACAATTTTAATCATTTATTTATGTTTAGTAGTTGCATAACAGTCCATTATTTATTAAGTTATACACACAATAATTTTTGGTATAAGTAGAACTTTGTTCCAAAGATAATAATAATAGTTAATTGTAATAAACAAGTTATCAAAGATAATTATGTGTTAAAACTGTTTTGGTTATGTTTATAAGGGCGTTCATTATTATCAAAATGTACACATAATAACGTTAATAAAATAATAAATCAACATTTACTGTCGGATTTCAAAAGGTCGTAGGAAGGAATTGGCAAGAAACACTCCAGTCATTTAAATACACAAGCACAAAGTACGTATTCTAACAATAGAAGGTGTTTTACGTTACGTTCATAATTTAGCTCATATATATTACAAGCCTTGAAGATCGGGTTAAATAATTTTTATATAAGATAGATTAATCTAATAAAAATAATTGAATATATTCCGGAATACTTCTATGTATGTATATAGTGCGGACTCAGTTTGCGCACTTAGACAGTATTCGGTGTGTTGTGCGTAAATTCCTGGCTAAATAAGCCAGCCTCCTTTCAGAAACTCAGAAGATTCCTTCAATTCGCAGGCTTCACTTAGCTCCTCACTGCTCCGTGGATATCTGTTCGTTGGAAAGCCACAGCCACGCATTCCAGGACTACGTGTTTGGCTGATTCCTCTGCGCTGAAACAGCCTCTGAACAAGGGACTGTATATTGCGAAAAAGAGATATATATTAAGGTGGCCCATAATTGTCCCTATCATATATATACCGGATTAATGCATTGAACATTTGTGCAGCCCTGCAACTTTGAAGGATATATAGTTCAGAAGCCGCTTTTAACTTCACCGATGTCACACTCACCTATTCGCAACCATTGTATTTTAATTCGACCGTGTTAGGAATTACTGATATTAACCAGCTGAGATATTTTGCCAATCGAATTTAAACTTTACGCACTTGCAATAAAATCGCAAACAAGACCAATATATGATGGCTATTTAAAATGTATAGTAACATGAGTAATTTATCGTACTGCAAAATGGATTAAGATGAATTTGCTGTGGTCAAGTTTAACTGCTGACTTTGAAATCATTCAAGTTATTTTCTGTCATTAAATATGTATTACTGGCCAAAGATTACTATAATAAGGTAATATTATAAGCGCAAAAGTTTGTAAGTATGGATGGATGTTTGAAACTCTTGTTATTCACGTAAAAGCTACTGAATGGATTTCAAAGAAACTTTGCAATAATATAGCTTATACATCAGAATAACACATAGGCTACAATTTATAAAGAAATTGTGTGAATTGTCCAAAATATCAAGTAAGTAGGAAAAATCTATCATATGCGAGCTATTCTGGCGTGCGACCGCTAGAGTTACACATATAATGGAAATTTTTATCTTAAATAGTCAATATCTTTAGTAGTGTTTTTCTACGCCACGCTAATATAAGCTACTCAAAATACTGATCATGCGCAGACCAAGTCGCGGCAGTTTATTAATTATAAATGTATGTGGATAAAAGGGTAAGATTCACTGTCGATATTTAGCGCGATCGGAAGATCAGATCACGACAAGGAGAAACCCCACTTAGTATGGAATAGAAAGCCTTCAAAGCCTCTTCTGTAGCTCTTGATCTTAGATCTGTAATCTTCATAATTTTTTTTTGTCTTTGCCTTCATCAAAAATCCATGGGATTATTTGGATTTTCGACATTATGATAGAGAATCGTGCGTAACTGTGTCCTCGTTGTCCAAGAATATATTCACTGTCTAGTCTGTCTAATATGGTTAATAACTATTATATTTAATAAATAGTTGGATGATTCATAATCTCAGTTAAGCATAAGTATTTATTAGGGGACTACGGAGCGAGGGCTATATTTTAAGTCTTTTGTTTTATATTAAAACCCGGTCAGTAATCATTTTCTTGAAATTTTTCCCAATTATTATTTACCCATTTGTAAAAGAAAAATTGTGTGCCTCATTACAAATTCACCTACAAATGTGCAGGATAAAGTCTCTATATAGGTAATACAGTTATTACAACATCCTATGTTAGTTGAAGTATCGTGAAGCATGGTACTTCTATATAATTTTGTATGTAATTATTTATTATGCGTAAGAAAGGTGAATCTTTTAAAGTCTCTGTAGTGAGGCTACTGATTTCACTTCCCGTCGCTTTTCGGTTAGTTCCTCTATGTACCTTTAAATCTCTACTGTACAAGCATTATCTGTCCACATCGCATCCCTAACTTTCGTACTAAATGATCTGAAACTGATCTAAAATTATCGTGATTCATGTGCACTTTTTCTTTTTCATGTGTCCTTATTTTTAGTGTTATCCTGATCACTGTTTGCATACGTTTTGATTGCTTTGTTTTGTTCCATTAGTTTTGTCTAGATGTCTTACATATTTTTGCACTTCTAGAGCTTTCCGCTCGCTCGAAAGCGATAAAGCCGCTAGTTTCCCTCCTTTTTATTTAATTATGTAAATTATATTATATTGTTAGCGGACTAACGCCATCTTGTAGCAGAAACCTATATAAAGCATGGCAACACCGGTTGACTCACTTTTTTTCGAGACTTCGTGCGGAACGGACTTTTACTAACCTAACCTCATAGATTTTAAAAGTCTGAAGTACCTACACGTTCTAATCTTTTTTTCCTAAAATATATTTCAAATCACCATAGATAAAAAATAGTAAAAGGTACAAATATATTATTATAAGGAACTTTACTCTTGCATATTTTAACAGTTTTCAAGTATAAAACATATAAATAAGAGTATTTTCACGACGCAAGGCACCCGCTGGGACGCTATAAATCGCAATGCGGCTGTACCCAGCATCTCACAATTATGTTCGCGGAATTATAATGAGCCGGTGTTCTTGTTGCTTTATGTTATTGATGTGTTTTATGAGCACGAAAATAGACCTAGGCTAGGGCAAGGCTTCAGAGAGGTAGTGAAATAGGCCTTATTGTTACACCTTCTCTGCTAGACTGATACTGGTAGACGGAGCATATTAAATTTCACCCGTATCACCTCGACGTCTGTCGTTCCACAACTGAGCGTTTTTGTTGAGCGGCTCATTCAAGTATTTTCGACTTAGGGTCCTTAAAGAAGAGCGTACCGATTATTAATAGGCCGCCAACACACATTCGAGTCTTCTAACAGTGTGAGAATACATGGTATCACTTAACATGAAGTTCGCCTACGATTGCCTCCTGTTCTAGAAAAAGAGAACAATAGTGGTAAAATAGTTAGAGAAGAAGACCCCTACGATTATGAATAATATATTTAATATTAAAGTTTCGTTCATTGTCTTTAAAACAGTTGAAATTCAGGTTAATATTATAATATTAAGTATTAGCACCTGGCAGCACCGAAAGGTATACCTTGCTAATACTTTATAATTTATAATTTAAATTTATAATTTAGTTACAAATAGAGCTATTTATAATAATTAAACAATTAAATGCAATATTCAAAAGGTTATTTCTAGATTAAGGAAACATGTTTTAATAAAAACAGAAGCTTCACGATAAAGGGTAAATCGCTTAAGGGCAAATTTATGATATCTTATTATATATTCCACAAGGCTCATTTTAGCTGATCACCGTTGAGGATAAAAAAACGATAAATTCGATTACGGTGGTCAAAATTGAGTTGATTGCAAACAATTTGATACAATTACACCGTCGCACGCTGTTATTTTCCGAGAAAGGTGCGAAGGAAATTTTGAATTATTACGCTCGGCGCGAATAAATCAGACGGTGTAATTAAATCCATTTCTGCAGTGTATCGAAAGAGTATTACAATTTTTACCGCACCAATAACATTTTAAAGGGCATGTCGATATAACTGTAACATTCGTGTAAGTTTTTGGTCACATAAGTAGTTTAGAATTAAACACAGTAAAATAAATTAAAAACAAAGGTTTTTCCTTAAAGCTGTCGCCGTCGACTCGATCTAATGCCTGTTTCCTCACGATATTATCCTTTCCCGTACGAGCGAGTGTTTGCGCACATCGGAAGAAAAGTTAATAATATAAGTTAATGGTTGCACACCTAAGCCACTAAGCTAACACCTTTCCTCCGCAGTAAATTAAGTAGTTCAAAGCGCTTAAAACTTTTTGAAGTGTTCCTATTTTTGACAGTTTTGTATTCGACTTATGGTCCTTTAAGAAAAGAGGGTACCAATTCTTAAAAGGTCGGCAACCCACTCGCGAGCCCTCTGGGATTGAGAGTGTCCTTGGGCAGCTGTATCACTTAACATCAGGTGAGCCTCCTTCCCGTTAGCCCCCTGTCCTATAATAAAAGTTCCCGCTATTTGATTTTTTGTAATAAATTTCTAAAAAGTCTATGAATATGATTATTTTCCTCAAAGCTTTTTATTATTAGTATAATACCTATTTTAAATATCTGTTTGGGCATCCGTATATCAACAATAGGCCCAATCAGTGATCGAGAATCACTACCGTTACAACATACTTAGAGGAGATTGGGCATACTTGAACGAAACATCAATATTTAAGTTTAGTTTAATATTAAGTGGGCCACTATAAAAGCAGTCAATAATTGAATCGATTAGTCGATAATGTACAATTCTGTTTGGTTTTATTTGTACAGAAACAAAAAGAACAAATTTTAATAAATATGACATCTAAAGTATTTCTTTTCATCATCTATAGCCATCAATTCAAAAACTAAACTGTTAAAAAAAATAGATCTGCCTTGCGATTCTGTAACTCACTTTTCGAATTCTCACAGCGGTTTTCACAGCGGCGGTCGCGCTCAAATCAGTCGTAAAGCAGTCATTTTACGAATTTGCATTCTGATAAACAATAAACTACAAGCTCCCTCCTTATTTTTATACCACTGTGAGAATTCGAAAAGTGAGTTACAGAATCACAAGGCAGAGCTCATCTTATGAGAGGCCTAATAATATCATTATATCACTGAAATTTTTTAAAAATGTAATATAATTAGATGGCAAATAGAAGGCAGTAGAAGTAGTTGTGACAAATGGCTTTAGCGTGAACCAATGGTGAACCAATGGACTTTCTTTCTATGTGCGCGTTAAACATTAGCTCGAACGGTGAAGGAAAATATCGTAAGGAAACCGGCTTGTTTAGGCCCAACAAGTCGACGGCGTGTGTGAGACACAGGAGGATGATCACTGACTTGTCCATTAGATTGACAAATGGTCAATAAACAGATACAGAAATCTGAGGCCCAGGCTTCAAAAGGTTGTAGCGCCATCGATTATTTTTTTTAATTTTTTAATGTTGCTGTAGAAAATCCAACCAAAACGTCCCCAATCTCCTCATTCAAAATCACGATTATCATGATTCGTTGGAAGATCAATAGGCACATAATGTCTTCCATCACAATGGAGGGGAAAGTGTAGATTTGCTAACGATGCTTAAATTTGGTGTTGAAACCCATATGTCTAAAATAAGTAGACCACTTTCTATGTCACAAACAAAAAGTAAGAATGAATCTACCAAAATTTGTTCGACAAAAAATTTATCATAATTAGTAAATATTTAATATTTAAAACAATTTAAGTAAACATAAAAAAATAATCTTGACGTATTCGCTATGTCAAGTGTCAAATGTCATTTCAGTGACAGTTGATGTTTGTGTTGTTATCTATTTTTCAGTGATAAAGTTTGTATTGGTAAAAGTATCTTGTAAGTGGGTGAAATTGAACAGAATCTACGATAGCTTTAATATGACTATTATGTTCAATTGTTTGGCGTTTTCCTACCTTTGTTGGGGTAGAAATTCATCAATTCATTCAATTTCACATTCTTATCTTTAAATTAATTTACTTACTCGGACAAACAGAAAAGCTAAAATATAAGTCTCTTCCAACTTTGATTTTGTTTTCTTTGGGTTAGAGACTCATTGGCTATGGTTCAAGTGCACAAGTGCTAATTAAAGATTTAAGTTGGCGAATGGTAGATAGTATTGGTGACCGCAGAGCTGGTGCTTTCCTCGCTCAACGAATAAGTATGGCAATACAGCGAGGAAATAACATTAATGTTTATAACCTTGGTAAGCAGTAAGTGATGAGACCAAATGTATGACACTCGAAATTTGCCGCGCCAGAAGCGCAGAGAAGCGCAGCGCCAATTTTGAGTATTTAAGTATTTTTACATTTAAAGTTGTATATAATGGTACACATTCAAAATTCCATCAACATCACCTTAATGGCTGGAAGTCTTTCATAGTCTGTTCTACAAGGCACTTTCTTTTGCGAACTAGCGAACTGTGGAATCGACTCAATTCGTCGGTTTTTCCCTGAGAGATACGACCTCCAACTAGTAAAAGTTAGAGTGTACTCCCTAAAAGGCCGGCAACGCATTCACTAAAAATGGGTGTCCATGCGCTGAGATGACTACCTTTTTTGGGCTCGTTTGCCCCCTATTATATTAAAAAAAATGTGTTTGTGTTATTCATTGATAATTATCCAACTTAATCTTATGTTAGCTTCAAACGTTTTTGCATAAAATTAACCATGCATAACAGTTTACCAACCAACACTCAGCAGTGATATTATAAATTATATCTAAACCTTTGACCCGTATAAAATAAAAACTCGCATACGAAAATTTTGACACTTACAAAAGCCGGTTACATTTAATGACAAATTGCGTACAGCTTTACAAAAAACCGTCAATAAATTATTCATACCGCGTGCTCACATTATACGTCATTATAATATCGAAGTCGCGATCTTTAATTTCAATACTTGCGCAATTTTTTGGTTCATTTGCTTCGAATGAGGCTTCGATGCAACTTTATTCTCAATGTACTGTTACAGATTCAGAATGGAGCTGGGGTTACAAAGTAATAGTTATATGTGAAAATCATCGCCGAGTATGTTCTGTGTTAATGAATAAAGTGGTAATCCACAGATCTGACACGTCATCCATTTTTGTGTTGGGTATGTCAAATCCCTAAGTAGTGTGGCTTCAGCGTGTGACTCTCATCCCTGAGGTCGCAGGTTTGATTCCCGACGGTGCACCAATGGACTGTCTAGTGTCTATGTGCGTATTTAAAATTCGCAAGGAAGGAAAACATTGAAACCGACTTACCTTAGACTCAAAAAGTCGACGGCGTGTGGCTCAGGAGGCTGATCACCTACTTGCCTATTAGATTTACAAATTATCATGAAATACAGAAATCTGAGGCCCAGACCTAAAAAGGTTGTTACGCCACTGCTTTATATATTAATTAATGGTGTCAAATCCCTGTATCCATTAAATCCAATAAGCTTATGAACAAGAGTCAGTCAGAAGAAGAGTCAAGGTTGTAAGTACTAGGATAACATATATATTAGTCTTATTTTTCATACCTACTATTGTGACATATATTGAGTCATATTAATAATTAACAATCTCTAGGCTTCTTTTAAGAATGTTCATTCAACGGAATATTGCAAATACCAAATATGTGGCAATAGATAATTTTTCGCCTTACTAATGAGTAAAAAAAATTTGAATGGCAAGCTCTAAATGACCATGACTTAATTTTGTTGTAAGTCAAAGCTATACAAAAATATCAATAAATTAAAAAAGCTTACATGTTATTAAAAATACATACTTAAGCTAATGCATGTTTACATAACATGTCAATATTTGACATTCATTGACACAATATATTTAAGTACTCAAAATCTTAGGCATTGATTCATCTAGATAATGTGCAATTAATTATTACATATTCGCACCTTTTTACTTTTTACGAATCAAGGAGCTTTTAGCTAATATACTTGAAAATATTATACTACTTATTTCTGTTAACAACTTTTTGTATTGTATATTTACTGAACATTTTGGAAAGGTTTTTCTACATTATTTCTTTGAAGTTCTCTGTTATGTTCATTCCTATAATTTGTTCAGTGTTGTACCTGTCGTACCCATTCATTAGACAATCAGTCAGGACATACCGTCTCTTCAGCTGTATTAAAAATAAAGTACAATGAATACTACAGTACTATAATAAATATTTATTATACATCGTAATTTATAAGCCACGCCTGTATATGTTGTAAACGCCTACACAAAATTTAGTTTTATTATTAATTGATAAATCATATTTTAGTTTCTCATTAAATTTAATGAACTCTTTAAAATTTGGGTTTTTTTATATAGAAGTAACATCTCTTGCAAATGAAATAAAAGACATCATATGCATATATTATATATCTTCTTCAATTTATATATTGGAAAGCAAATTAAAACTGTTGGTATATAAAAAAGATACCAATTATAACGTTTAAAATTTTATAAAAATCTATTGTTAGTAAACTATTTAAGACAATGCTCCTTGATACAATGAATTGATTTTCATATTTTTAGTAAATAAAAAGTTGTTTTATGTCATGAATATTTGTTCTTTGACCTTTCTGGCAAATATCAAATCAATATTTTAGTTTAATTGCCTGAATTTAATTTACTATGTCAAATAAAGAAGCAGTGCTAATGTATTTAGTGCAGAGGGTTCAGTCTTTTTTTTATATTTTAATAATAAACCTATTTATTACTAAATGATTATTTAGAGGTAAGTGCAGGAGTATTAAAAAAATATTTATTCATGTGATCTCTTTAATTACCGATAATTTAATTTCTTAATCAG
This sequence comes from Pieris macdunnoughi, assembly GCA_905332375.1. Classification (NCBI taxonomy): domain Eukaryota; kingdom Metazoa; phylum Arthropoda; class Insecta; order Lepidoptera; family Pieridae; genus Pieris; species Pieris macdunnoughi. The sequence continues at coordinate 894,660 of CAJOBZ010000021.1, read as the reverse complement.
GAATTGAATAGTTGTTAAATAATTCAAAAGATTAAACGAAAATTTGGTTAGTAGTATGATTTTCAATTTTAGACGGAAATTTTTTAAAATTTTAACGGAAAATACGGTACCCCAAAAGTATCGAAATATTTAAAAGTGGATCACATTAATAAATAATTCATTTGTTAATTATAAATATGAATTGATATGAGAAAAACCGCAGGAGGTCTACCATTTAAGAACACTTTTCTACTCTAATACATAGATCGCGCCTAATATATATTTTTTACGGCGGTAAAATGTCACTTACCTAATATAATGCTAATAATCACATCGTAAGTATTATCTTTATCAATCCCATTAAAATTTATGTTAATTTTATTAAATTTTTTAATTATATTTTCTCGGAAAGCCTACAATAAATTCCCGCCCACTCGTGAGGTGCGTTTGTTTTAATTTGAATAATTTCCATTTTATGTTAAACGTGTTTTAAAACTGTTATAAATCTCAACAGACTGTATGGCGTTTTTTAAATGTATACAAATTTTATACAAAATATTTGATTTTAAATAGTTGGTTAATGTTTAGGTTTATATTTACCGAAACTAACTATAAATTCCAAACTTAACTAAGCTTGTAATATTCTGATTAATTGCTTTTTTTTTTTTTAAAGGGACCCCTACATCCTAGCCTATCAGCCACGCAATCAGGCAGATTTGTGACCGAGTGGCCAAGCAGCAGGGGAGTGTCAGAATCTCTTTTTTTAAAAGCGAGATTTTCTTAAAAAGCGAAAGGGTTGGCGTCTCCCGCCGGGCCCGGGCGACAACTACTCCGTAAATATCGTCATAATATTTAAGTGATCGGGGGCCCCCCCCCCCCGGCGACACCCCGCGAAACCTCTCGTGCTTTTTTGTGTAAGGGACATATCTGACAATCTTGTCGAAATTTTCATTGTGCCCAAGCAACATGTCGATAGCCCACTCGGGATACCCTCATGCCGTTGTTCCATCGGGGTTGGCCCTAAGGATTAATTGCTTACATCACATAAAACCGTTAAAGAAAAGAAAAAAGTTTAATATTCAAGCAAATTTTTTGAGAATTATTATACGATAAAAAAAACATTTTGGAAGTATAAAATCAAAACTGGATATAAGATATCTAATCCATGTCTAATTTCACATAAATTTTAAATGAATGTAAAAATCGTATGTATTCTTCTATTTTAAAACCTGAAAGAGGTAATATTATAGTTATGTATACCTTTTTATATCCAAAAACAAAACTCAAAATAATCCTAAGATTACAAGAGTATTAAGTTTACCGTCTATTTAATTTTTCATTCTATACATATATAGTTATTATCTGCATAAACCAGTATTCTAGTAATAGTAACTTATATATTTCAATCAAAATTAGATTTCCATTTAAATTATAACGCTTATCTAACTCGTCGACAGGTTATAAAACACCTCCATATTTTTAATTCGCAACAAAAAGTTGTCTTGCGTCGGTTCGATTGAACGATGTCGTTCCGTTATCGCAAAAACGACGCAGGAGGCGGCGCAGCAGCGCACTTAACAGAAAATTGAAACGAGCTACATTATTCCATGACAAAAACTCGGCAAATTGATTCGGGGTAGCAAATTGCGCTGCGCTGGCGACACTCATCGCTTATTATGTATCGATGGCTCTTCTATACGTTTTACATTTAATTTTGAATAGAAATGTCATATTATTAGAACCTTATTATCTGTCTATATATATTAAAATGTTATGTTGGTTTGTGTACGCTTCAAAAACTCAAAAAGTTAGCATGATATATAATCCATCATCAGCATCAAGAATTGTTCTTATCTATTTTTTATCATTTATTTTGTGTTTTTTTTTAAATTCCGCAAGTATTGCAAAATTAAATTTATATGAAATGTATTCTTTGTTTTCTTTCTCATTTCTCAACCATTCAATCACAATGTGCCACTGCGAAGCGTGCAGGGTACAGCTAGTATTATATATATGTGTAAGTTTTTTTATATAATTACTTATCTCCTGTTTTTAAAAACACTTTGTAATAAATGTTAATGTGATCAAATCTAAATCCTATACAGACTGTTAGACCTGGTTTCTTAATAGAGATAGTTTCTTAAGTAGATGGGTGTTTTTATTTTTGTATGAAACGAAAAAACTAACTGGATTAATATCAAACTGTCATTAATTATTTCTCTATAGTTTCTATCTCTTAGGTACTAAAACTATTCTTACGTTCAGTCTTGAAAACATAATTGATGATGAACCATGATGATGATAGATAAAATTCGTTATATAAAATGTTGAATATCTTCATATGTTAGAATATAAAACTTTATTTAGAATTATACACTTGTATGTGTTACTTTATCAATGACAGTGACTCTCACTATAGCCATTGCGACACGTAATGCGCACGCGTCACACGTCGTTAATCATACATTACTGAACCGATAGCAATAATAATAAATTTTGTAATTTATAGATCCATTGCGTGTGCAATTATTTAATAGTTTCTATGATTTTGACATATTCCTATCTATTTGTAATGAGTTTGTTATTTACAGTGCATAAACTTTATCACAGTCATTATGGTTTTGATTTGAAGCTCTCACATAAATTATTATAAACGGACAAAGAAATTATGCGATTAAGAGTCTGTAAACAGGAAATCATCCTTGTCTAGTTTACTTTTTATAACAGCGACATGTCGGTTAATGTGAATACAGGTAGGTTTATACTATATTAGTTGTTTATTACGTTATTTTTGAAGTTATACTTCTTTTGGCACGTTAGGGTAATGATGAGAGTAAATTTTACGATGCGCGCGCACACCGTCACCAAAAACCGACACCCTGAAGTTAGCATAGTCAACGTTTTAGTTTTTTCTATTGTTAGTGTCGTTTTTTCTACAAACATAGAATAACATTTTTGAAAAGTTTTTTATCTTGTTACGCCAAAAAATAACTTCTAACGCGTGTACATAAGTACACACACGTTTTTTTAGTAAGCTCTCGTTAAGCTTATTTCATTTCATAATATATGTATAAAATGTATAAAACAATTATATTTTTTTGTATAGAAATGCAAACGGACAGGAGGCCCATCTGATGTTAAGTGATGCCCATGAACACTCTTAATGCCAGTGGCCTCATGAGTGTATTGCCGGTCTTTTAGGAAATGGTACGCTCTTTTCTTTAAGGACCCTAAGTCGAAATACTTCTGATGGTTCATAGTGGTGGTGCGTGGCAAAAACTGCCTTAAATAACGCTCAGTTGTGGAACGATGGACGTCGAGGTGATAAAGGAAAATATTAGCCGTATCTATAAAAATATTACAATTAACATTATAACAATAATACCTTAAGCTAACAATGTTTTAAAAAGGTCAAAGGTCAACTCTACGTTTAAATAAGGAGTTTCCATTATAAATGCATCCTTTAGTAATTTCTATAATCTATGGGAAATTGTATTTTCGCACATGTTTCAAGCGTTAGGTGAAACTGAGCTTTTATTTAGTAGCTTTAATCCTAATTGCAGACATTTAAACACTATAAAAATGCACTAATGCAAAACCTCGAATTCTAAATAGAGATTTTTGACCATGAAGAGTGTTCAGATGTTGTTCGAACTTATACCTGCAGCTGAGTTTCATCATCGGATGTCATGGTAGAATACAAAATACCATCCGTATCACCTCAACGTCCATCGTTCCACAACTGAGGGTTTCTTAAGGCAGTTTATTGCCGCCAATGGGAACCAGCTGCCCACTGAAGTATTTTCGAACCAATTTGACTTAGGGTCCTTCAAGAAATGAGTGAACAAATTCTTAAAAGGCCGGTAACGCACTTGCGAGCGTTCTGGCAGTGTGAGTGTCCATGGGCGGTATCACTTAACATCAGGTGAGCCTCCTATTACATAAAAAAATATAAATATATTTTGATGTTTTTTTTAATGAACCTAATAGTTTTTAGTATGCATGTAATGTATGCGTCGTTACTGGACCACAAATCTAGCGTAAAAGACCGTTTCAGTCAAATATTAAAAGGGATAATAATTATGCAAAAGCAATAAAACATTTAATTGCGCAATCAAAATGCTTCCCAAAGAATTTGCAATGAAAAATCGAGTACCAAATATGTCTTACCAGTTTAAAATATCTGACTGTTATATTTCGCATGCTTTTTGGAATAGTAATTAATTTTACATGAATTTTTATAAGGCTAAGAGATGAATTTGTTAACATTTATTAAAAGAAGCTTTCGTGTTTTACTAATTCATCTTTAATTACGCTGATGTAACTGTTATACCAGAGAACGCTTATCCATTTTATTACAAAAACTTTAATATAAAAGACTTCAACGCGCGATCACCTACATATTATTATTTAAAAAAATATTTTAATATGTACACAGATGATGCGATATTGAATGAATGAATTACTTTTCTAAGGCTATGAGATGAATTTGTTAACATTTATTAAGATAAACTTTTTGTGTTTTAATTATTCCTTAATTTTTACGTTGATATTATACCCAAGATCGCTATTCCATGTCTACAAATTTTAATTTACAGAAACTTAAATACAAAAGACTTCAACGCGCGATCACCTACATATTATTAGTATTTAAAAAAATGATTTTAATAATACACTTATTTTTTGACTAAGACATCATGGAAATTTACGATGTTGCCTAACTTATGACTAATAAGTAATTTAAGTATGTAAAGCCAAATTTTCTATTAAGGATATTTAACATAAGTAAATGTCCAATAACACTACTTACAGTCTCTATTAAAGGGAAGACACTCTGTTCTTGTACTTAAGACTAACGTGCACTAACATTTTTCATAATGCAAATATGATACGAGATTATTTAAAATTGGAAATGATTGAAATTTAAAGAAAATACTTACTTCGAATAAATCATTGCAGGAATAATTGCGGAAAGCTATAACTGGTTTAAGTTATTTAAATACAGAATAATATAAGTCCGTACAATCAGTCTAAGTCGTTGTAAAGTGATTTATTCTTAGACATCAAATGTCCGTGTTGGACCATTGACACGTCAGTAATCTTGTTTTGTGTAAATCGCTACTGATGGGAAAGATACAAAAAGTATGTAAAACCGGATTTTCCTTTTATGGAAAAAAAATATTTTGTTTAGTGTCTAATCTTACAATATTCGAATTAGTTGCCTCAAAGCGTATACTAACGGTTAAATATTTTATGTATAAAGCACAGAATAATAATAAAACATTTTATTTTTAACATATTTTTTTGTCGTCGATTATTGGAGTTGTATAATGCCGGTTTTCTCACGATGTTTTTCATAACCGCACAAGCGTTCGATGCCTACATAGACAGAAAGTACGAGATGAAACAGAATATAGAAGCTGAAAGTACCTTTAATAGTTCCTAACGATACACGCCAAAATTCACTTCACATTGTTGCAACGTTTTCATAAATTTTTGCGTTTTATTTACGAGATGGCGCCACTTTAAATTGACTCAACTTTACCGATCTGTGGCTCTGCTAGGTTTGGCAATATTGATGCATAATAAACATTAACTTTTTAATTATTGTGTTCAATTATAAAGTACGCAGTATCAAGTATACAACAATCCAAAACTCGGTTTTAATACTTAAAATGATGTTTCATCTCTAAATAATGTATTTTTATAGAAGAAAATTTAAGTTCTTTTCGTGACGATGTTTACACATTAAGCTTATTGTTGAATTAATTATGAGAATAATCTTACCTTGCATCCCTCACAAGTGAAGGCTCCGAAATGAAAACCGGCTGCTGGCTCTCCACAGACTTTACATTGCTGGTTCATCTGTAAAAAAAAACAACATAAACTTAATGTATTATATATTGTATAACTATCCTGGCGTATCGTACTTTACACTTTAAATGGAAATTTTATTTTACAAAAAAAAATCAAGTTAGATATGGAATAAATCAGGATTTTTACGAAACCATTTTTTTTAATTTAGTGTAGCTCCTATAATGGCTGTAACATTGTTGAATAATTATGTAAGAGGGTCAAATTGAGACGTTGTTGATTAGAAAAATTGTGACACTTTCTTTGAGTGTTCCTGGAGTTCGTATCGTATAGTTAATATTAACATATTTTTTTAACATTAACCATGATATTTAGTAAAATAAACAATAATTTATAACAAAATAACATATAACAAAAGTTTGAAATTATATTATTATTCTTTGCTCTTCACTTTTACGAGTTATTATGAAAATAAATTTAAATGGATACTTGAAATTAAATTAACTTGATTGTATCACTAACTTTTTGCAATCTATGACTGACAGTAGATAATTGCAAAAACAACAAAAATACTAAGTCAATAAATAGCTACTTAACGTCAAATTCATAACATTTCGAGGTTATCGTTAAGTGTTGATTTAGAAATTTAATTCTAATTGTAACATTTCAATTTTTTTATTTGACGGTCAATAGATACTCTTGACCATCAAATCCAAGGTGTGTTGACATATGTCATACTTACCTGTCTCGACTCTGAATGCACCCTTGGAGTCGTCTATCTCTAATTGAAGATTAATAGTTATAAATTTCAAGAATGGTGCAATCAAAATAAATGCCCGACGAGGCCCGCCTCATATAAGGAAGAGCTTTTAGCTTACAATTGGAAATCTTTTTAAATAATAAAAATAAAATATGTTTACTATGGAATATAAGATACAGGTATCACGGATTCCACGTCATTAAATTTGTATCTGTAGACATCCTTACTCATCGGCAAAAAAGACAGAGGGAAAGCCGAGAGAAAAAGCTGGCGTAAAAACTCTCTATTATGTATATATAATAGTTTTCGTAACCTGTTAATAAAGGAATCTAGGTAATGCTGTGCCTTTTATCTTATTTTATATACCATAAAGTGTAAACAATAATAAAAGTAATATTGAAAATTAAACTATTTCATTTGATCTTAATAATTTGTTTAAACCACAGTTCAGTTAGCGTCGCGTGTGCACGGTGTGTATTTAGTGCAACAATTTCCTCGTCGACAGCTCGTGAGGTTTCGTTAAAAAATTAAATATAAAACATAATAACATGGTGTTGAAGGAACGCTGATGTGGCGTGACTTCTCTCTGTTATCGCAGTTGGCAAACGAGCTTTCGTTGTTACAATTGGACGAAAACATTAATTTGTGAAATTTTAATCAATTTTATTTTGAATGATTGTTTCGTATACGAGAGCGATCTTGGAAGTCTTTTTAAAATACGTGTATCATTACGTGTATATATACTTATACGTGTATAATTACACGCATACATTTGGTGTGTTTTGTTAAAGGTTCAAAAGTACAAAAGAGTGGTCACTAAACTTGATTATAAAAATACCTTTACTCCACAAATGGTTGCATCCCCTTACAAACATTGTGTAAAACAAAGAACTTAACGATTAAAAAGAGTGGCGGAGAGTTTGTTGCCAGTTCTTCTCTTCTGTTTTTTGCCCTTAATTTGAGAACTGGCAGTAAATGTAAAATTAGATGCATTTAATATATATTTCTTTTTTGACGTTCATAAGTGTACATTGTGTTACCTGTATGAATAAATTATATTTGATTTGATTTGAATACTTGATTATACAAGAACAATCGTTACAAAAATGCCAATAACGCAAATATCTGGCCTTTTTTAAATCTATAATAATATTATAAATCTGAAGACTTTTCTTTAAACACACTATTCTCAGTAACTGGGTCATTCAACCCACCAAGTCAAAATGCAACCATTCAAAATATATATTTGTTTTAATAATTAATTTGCGAATTTGTAACGAGGTCGAAATTCCATTATCGTCCGCTGACGTGCTTAACACTGCTTGTTGGAGTGAAAACGATCCGTCAACAGTCAACAATCAAAACGGCATCTCGGCGAATAAATATAAATGCATTTTGGGTTCTCTTTTTAAACGACTCTTTTGATTAATTAAAAATTTAATTATTTTTTACATCACATAACATAGGCTTTAAACTTACCAAGATATCTATTTTTCCAACAGAATATTATAAAACTAAGTTTAACAAAATAAAAGATAAATCGATGTAATGGACTAGTTCAGAAGTATTAAATAAAACAAATGCGTCCAAGCCAAAGTGTGATAGAACATGCCAATATATGGATGTCAATATTTTATAATCTATCGGTGGGCAAGCCAATAGGAAGGTGGGCCGATGACTTGACGGGAAAAGACTTGCAGACATCTGGAAGTGGTTGGAGGAGGGCTTCACCAAATGTGTGTCTGTGGTCCATATCTAATGGTGACTAACATATATATAAATACTAAAAACTTTTGCAATAGTTAATTATTATTTTATAATTAAGTTTTTAAATTTGTTATGTCGCCAGTATGGGTCTGGTACTTTGATTTTTTTAATGTAATAGGAGGCAAACGGCTCATCTGATGTTAAATGATACTGCCGCCTATGGACACTTATATTGCCAAAAGGCTCGCAAGTGCGTTGTCGGCTTTTTACGCTCATACCTTGAAGGACCCTATGTCGAAGTGGTTCGGAAATACTTCGTTACGAATCCCGGCACCAAAGGATATTGATTTATGTGCGCAAGAATTGTAACACAACTGGACAATTTTTATAAGCTGCTCAATGAAGTGCGAAAAATTAAATTTTCCCCAATATCAATATAATAAAATAAAACATTCCCCAAAAAATATACACGATAAAATCCCAAAAAGCAATACATAGTACCCAGTGACATTATCTAAATTAGCACACTCTTATCGAAATAAAAATAAATACCGTTGAATTTATATCGATCCGAAAGCGAGATACAGTTTTTACTTACATTTTATGCCCATATTCAAGTCCTTTTAAGTACATGCTAAATTTGTTCAAGGATCAATTTAAGCTGTCAAAGACGCATTTATAAATTGTCCCGCCTTAATCTTGGCGACCATCTTGAGCGCATGAATGATATATCAAAGTCCAAAAATTTGGGTTGCAATCTCAATTTTATCTGATTATTGCCCTTATGGGATTAATTAAGTAATACTTATGTGTTTGCGCTTAGCTTTGTTGATTGTATCGTAATTGTTATTGATTGTGATTTATTAAATTTTATCTGTATGACGTATCGAGGAGCCGAATCTGATATGAAACGTAAAGGGTTTCTACCGTATTTGGCGACAACAATCTACAGGGCTATTAAACGTGAAATACGACAAATTAAACGTGTGATTTAAGTCTGACGCTGAATTTTTTTAAATTAAAACGATTGAAACGACAATACATTTTCGCAAATTGATTTTTAAAGAAGCGACACTGGAATCATTATGGTGCTATTTACAACTCATATTTTAAATGAATTAAATGCCAAATTTACTGTTCTGTATAACACTGTGTACTAAAGAATTATATTTGTAATTTCAAAACATTTTATTTAACACAAATTATTCGAATTCACAACACAATGTATATCATTAAATAAAATAAATTATTTACATATAATAATAATCACGTGGCGCTACAACCCCAAAAGCGCGTTTCTTTGAAATTTTTTGTGATCATCCTTGTGTCTGACATATAAATTTTTGGGCTTTGAGACATGCCGGTTTCCTCTCAATGTGTGCCTGCACTATATAGGAGCAAATATAACATACACACACACACACACACACACACACACGCACTCATGATATAAGATTGGTGCATGACAGATTTTAGACCTGGGTTACACAAAGGGAGCCATATATTAGAAATATTAAAGCCTGCAGAAGATAACGAAAACACACTGAACAGTGAACACCTTATTTGCTTCAAATACAGTCAAGAAAAGCTTACGGAAAATATCAAAGAGAAAATGTCACATTACCATGAACTGACGGAGCCTCAATAAACACAAGAATGTGTTCGCTTTACACTTTACAGCGTGAATGGAACGATTTACATTTGAAATGAAAAATAACGCTACTTACATTGTTGTCCGTAAATCTTACATTTGTATCTCAAGCATTATTAAATGAATAATAATTTGACAGATCTGAACGAAAGCTACATTAATGGGAGAACTTATATTATTATAATAATTAGCCTTTATTTATCCACATCTTACTTACATATAATATTTAAAAATAAATAAATTTACAATTTTATTAAGCTAAGAAGACCAACTTTTTCCAGCCTATTTTATTTTTTTCAAGGAAAGCTTTCTATCCTTGAAAGGAAAGGAACTTAAAATTAGTACAATTTATAATTCGCACTTCTTTCAAATGGGGGCATCTTTTTTCGCAATTAGGCAACACAATTGTCTATTACCTACAAAGGTTTGGCTAGTTAATTAAACCATGTGCTTAGAAGCTTGGAGTGACCTTGATATGGTTTTACCACTGATTGGCTACTTCTTAACATTCCAGGATGACATAGGAGGCTATCCTCTGACTTCATGCATCCTCTAAATAGTGGACTGTGCGTTGTATTTCTGGCTAGTAATGTTGTTGACAACAGTTCTTTCGACATGTTGCAATATTGTGACAATGTTACTTTTAATATATAATTTGCCCATTTCTTTTATTTGTATAATTTAATTGTATAGCTAAACAATCACTGTCTCTTGAATACATAAATCGATTTCCATAAAAGCGTAAATTTGTATGTCAGAAAACGTAGAGAAAAAGGAGATCTAAAGATTAGTTTTAGAAGGAATATTTAATTCATTAAGTGCACAAAAATAGCATAACTTAATAAGATAAAGATATAAACCTGTGACAAATAAGAAATAGATCTGTGAATTCTAAGGCTCATTGTTTTACTCTAAATTATAAGTATAGTTTAAATACGCAATATTATGAATACTTAATACCTAGAAAAACAACAAAAACAAAATACTTTGTGTGTAAAAAATACTAATTTATTAATAGTATGAGCTGATTATACACTTTTTGCTCCATTGACCTTTAGAAGATACCTTTTTATTTCAGATTAATATTGATTGATAATTACGAAATCTTAATAATTCAAACTACCATCAAATATTATACTCAAAAAATGACCTATTCGATTAGTATTTTAAGAATAATATTGTGATGTTTTGTGTCTTTTATCTCAGTTATGCATTGATTTTATGTATTTAGGACTGGAAAAATTTGAAAAGTCTGTTCGAAATAAACTTAATGGCCGCTTACAGTTTATAAAACACCTTGGAAACTAAACTAAACTTACTTATCAATGTTATTATTATCCAAAAATTATTTATATATTTATGTGCCATTGGATCGACAGAGTGGAAGAGGACCTGCTGCAGCTGAAAGCCAGCAGTTGATGGGAGGTGGCACAGGTCAGGGAGCGCTGGAAGTTTTGTCTTATCGGAGCCCAAGACACTTTTTGGGTCGCAGATCCAGCGGAAATGAGTAAGTATATATTTCTATACTATCGATCGTAACATAATCAGTTTAGCTGTATAAACGTGAAAGCGTAACAATATTCTTTCGTTATCTTCTTATTTATCACCGTACCAGATTATAATTTGTTATAATTTGTGGCTTCTAAATGTTAAAAAGGATTAAAGTTGAACATATCGACTTAATCCGATCCTAATCAATTGCTACCATAAATTATCTTAAAGTAATATTATGTAAATCGCTTACGTAATCGGCTAAAATACTTTTTTGTGATATGTTTTTTTACTAAAATAGGTTTTATTACCACCCTTTAAACTGCGTAGATAAATAAAAATATACTTTCGTATCATAATATTTGAAACACAAATGTCAATTCCAACAAAATAAAAATATTTTAATGTCAATACATATAATAATATTACAATAATAGTACATATATGAGTTTACATAGAACATATTGTGTCTATGCTCATCTCCACACGGATGTTATCCGGCGCCAATCTTACGTCACTTTGCTAAAAACTATAGACCAACAGAACCAGAAAAACCACAGGCTAGATCTAGTTACATATGTATCTGGAGCTATTTAAGTAATTCGTCGAATGAGTGACAAACACACAGAATGGAATGATGAGAATGAATTCATTTCCGTAGAAGGAGAATACTTGGGCCAGGTAATTGGGGCTAATTATAGCTAAGAATTCAAATACAGATCCAGTTTCGACGCGTTTACAAGAAATTAGATGATATGTTTTTATGTTAATGCGTCGTTTAATTGTACTATAGCATTATCCTTCATTTTTATTGAACGTTTTACTATATAGACTTCACTACGATTTTTATTGATTACTAGCTGATCCGGCAAACGTCGTTTTGCCATGTATATCATTTATAATCAAAAAATAGGGGTTGATCGTAGAGGGGTGAAAATTAGGGGTTGTATGTATTTTTTAAAGCTGTATCATAAAAAAAGGGAAAAAGAATTATCTAAAAATTAAAAAAATAATAATTTAGGGGTGGGCTACCCTTTACATTTAGGGGGATAAAAATAGATGTTTTCCGATTCTCAGACATTCCCAATAGGCACACAAAGTTTCATGAGAATCGGTCAAGCCGTTTCGGAGGAGTTTAACTACAAACGAGAATTTTATATATTAGATTATTAATAGCCTAAGCGTGCGATTCTCAATACTGAAGTCCTGCATTTGTACCCGGACTGTACCAATGGATTATATGCACCAATAAATCAACTGTGTCATTTTATGGCTTTTTCAAAATAGATACGCAAATGTCTCTGCACTGGAATTACGAGATTTTGCTTGTACTTTTTATCTCAATATAACACATCTCTTAAAATGTTCTCATTCAACTTGACTTGTAATATACACCTTAATCAGATTTTTACAATGGCGATACTCAATTTATAATTATAAAAATTACTATGTTTATGTATTAAATAAACAATGCATTACCAAATTAATCGGTGATTGCAAATTGCTTTTTAAACAGCTTGAAAACTTAATTTCACATCCCTGTCATCCAAAGTTAATAATATATTGCAATTAAACCAATTTCACAACAAGCTGTTAAAATTCCATCAAAATTGGCTACATGTACGGCAATATTCTTAAAATATTATTTATTGTTGAGGTTTTAAATTAAACTTCGTAAACGATTGCTATCTATAATTGAAGGTAATATAGACATTATTGCGCGACCGTTTTTCGGCTTAACAGAAAGCAGAGCATTTTATTCACGATGGCTTGATACTCAAAGATTCAGAGAAAAAACCTTTTCAAAAAGCAGTTTATAGCATAGCTTATTTATTTATATAATCTTAAATCTGTTTATCCTATAATCATTAAATATAGGATAAACAGAAATTGGCATTATGACTTTAATGTTATAATGCCAATTTCAGTAACTAGAACGCAGATTTTTTTAATACAATTTGTATAAAAAATATGTGTTTATTCATTATAAACAATTGATTAAAATGATCTCACACATTATAATTAATTGCTTAAGAATACTTTTAAGTAAAAAACACCTGTATCAGGGTTCCCAGGTCTTCCATATCAAACTTAATAGTAAATTCCATAACAATATTTTTTGAGTTCATGAGTGTAATGTGTTAGAGAAGTTTTCTTTATTCAAATTATTAGCCATATATAACGCATTTTACGTTATAATGTATCATAATTACCGCCACGTTATAAGTATTAAATATTGTTGTGTGTATTCTGTGTTTATGTAAACAATTTGCTAAAAGAAAAGTCTTTCTTTCTTGAAATTATAGATTTAATCCATCAAAATTCTTATTGAATATAAAAGTTTTATAAACTCTACGTTAAATTTTAATTATTAATAACTTACATGCTTTAAATTTTGCAATAAAATTCCACTGTTTTGAAATTCTGACAGAAACCTATATCAATTACGATAATGATTATACTGTTTTTGCGTCTAGAATTATAAGTTTTTGTCCCGATACTAAACTAATAAAACAGGCCCTATTAGTAATTTGCGATGACATTTAAGGACCAACCTTCATCATCAATCTTCTAGGATTAATCGATAGCGTTATTTACATTTAAACTATGTCTTGGTCTCGCTTGTTTCTATGGGTATAACTGTCCTTGGTACGATTTGCAGAGAAACAATTGTTTTGGCTATAATAGTTGAGAAGGATGATCGTTTGGCATTGCATAGAGATGTAATAGAACAGATAAAAGAAAAAAAACAATTCCAACACAAACATACAGTATTTACAATATTCGGAATATAAGGAAGGAAAACATCGTGAGAAAACCGAAATGTCTTAGACCCAAAAAGTCGACGACGTGTGTCAGGCACTGGAGGCTGATCACCTACTTGCCTATTAGATTTTAAAAATGATCATGAAACAGATTCAAAAATCTGAGGCTAAGACCTAAAGAGGTTGTAGCGCCACTGATTATTATTATTAATAATAGTAAAATTGTTAAATAGCCAGTTGCCGTTCCTATACATGTAATTATGTAAACCTTACGTGGTACCTTTTATGCTGGCAGCATGAGTTCCTTAAGTTATTTAACAACGGAAATATCAATACCAATGTCATGTAATTAAAATATTTTACTTCTAGGAACTTAATAATAATAAACCATGCTCATTATGTGATAGCTGTTTACACAGAAATGAGCTTATACGACTGTTATGGTAAATATTACATTATTATAATGAATGTACAGTGTAGATGCAATATTCATACGTAAACAGAACAATAAGTCAACAACGTATGTGGAAATAAAATTTAAAAATACATTCACATGATTGCGTCGTACATGAATACGTAAACATCTTGAAAATAATTGCTATTTATATAGAGCTACTAATGTATGATACTAAACTGAACTTGTAAAATAAAGTAACTTATCCTCTGCGTGCAGTCTCGTTTAATGTAAATCGGGCGGAAATACTGACAGCGCGGAATCACGGTGAAAGTGCGGACAAGAGGGCACGCCCTTTACGTCCTATCTCTATGTAATTACGGATTTTGGGATTCGTGAATATTAAACTCCATTGTAATTAAATAAAAAAAATATTTTAATTTGTATACGAAAGATTGGTGGATTATTGTCGACGTATGAGAACCATGTTTAATACACATCTTAAAGGTTTAAACATGTTTCAAAAGTGTTAAAAACTACTATTTAGTTTAAATATCAACAACATGTATAATTAAAAAAAGTATTTACCTTTTGCCAAAATCATTATTTGTTCAAGAAATAAACTATAGTTATATTCATTTTGTTTCTTCAATACAAACCAGGACCTCCATGTTAGCTTTCTTCATTAGTTTCTATTTAATATGCAATAGACATTAATATTCTACTAGACAATTTTAAGTTCAAAGCGGAAATTGGATAGAATCTGTACTCGAGTGCGATTTATATTAATTAACTAATTAAAATATATAAACTATTGTGCCGCACTTGGTCTGTGTATTTATTATTTACTCTTAATATTTATTGAAATACAAATATTATAAATAATTCTACCATAAAAAGTCGGGAACACAAAAAAAATACAAAGAAAAAAAAATCTACATTAAGGTAACCAATATCAATTCATCAAAAATAAGACCACTAGGTTCTTTATACTTAGTGTAATACAATAAATTATCTTGAGACAAGACCTATCGATCTTAATCTAAAGTTTGATCCCTGTGCTAACACTGGCAGCATGGGTTTTGTTAAGTTATTTCATAACGGAAATATCAATGCCAGTGCCGTGTAATATAAAATATATTACTTCTAGGAACTTAATAATAATAAAATATGCCCATTATCTGATACCTCTATACATAGACATCAGTTTATTATTTGTAACATTGTACTAGTTAAAAGTAACTGCTACATATTCCACGGTCACGAAAAATTACACGGAAAATTAAATTGTAACGCCTCTACTACTCTATTATGTTACGCGTTAAACAAAACATTAATAATACATATATTTTAAAACTAAATGGACCGTACAAATTGTTAGGTCAATGGCCATAGACGTCAAATGTTATGCACCAGTTCGAAAATTTCGTCTTTATTGTTTGGAAATAAGGGTCTCAAAAATCTTTGCATATGCAAATAGAAATGAATTGCTTCGAGAAATTTGTGGAGATTTTTTGGAGTCACGAGAAATGCATATGTTTTCAGTATGAATTATCTTAGATAGTTTTAAATTATTATTAATATTTTAACATAAGCCATTTTAGTAACTGGATCTGACAATTTATTTATCCGGTTCTAAATAAATGACATAGTAAAATCTATTTAAGACATATTTATCCAAATTAGACCACTCTATAAGAATAATCGTTATTGCCCAGAGTTACATTTAATTAAAGAAATCTAATTTATTGATCATTAAGTTAATTATAATCAATTAAATTTTAACATTATTATGATTTATTGAAAACAATAAAGACCTCAGTCGCTAAGGATGTTGAAACAATAAGAAAAACGATTTAAAAAAAAACCAATCATTATGTCTATTTAAATTAATTCTTTGCCAGTAAAAAATAACTCAAAATTAAAAATTCTTATTAGAAGTACCAAACTTTAAAATCCAAGCTCCGACCAAAGCTTTGACTATCTTGTTGGTACCTTGCTTTTATATAACAAAAATAACCCTTCTCTTCACAACACCTGGAACGTTTTATGCTCAATTATCGGTGATAGTAAATTTACAAGTAAAAAAAGCCTTGGTCTACCACTACTCTATAACAAAACCTCTTGTTCTTTAAATGTTTTTATAACAAAATTAATTAATTAGATTGACAGCATTCGTTTTTGTATAGAAGATTCATTTGCAATAAATTGACCTGAAAATTGTCGAGTCATCTGCCAATTATAATTAATTATTTAAGCTGTCAATTAAAGTTTAAATATAACTAAGCATTAGATCTTAATTTTGGCTTCAGGGCGCGAGTGAACTTTTTAAACGATTTCTAATTCTATTGAAATCTTTGCGAAATGAGTAAATCTCATTTAATTAATTTCTAATAAGATTATTTTATTATTATATGACGTGCATTCTAACTTATATATTGAGCTAAATATATTGAAAATAACGTCATACAACAATTCCTTACTTTTTTAATCATACGTATTTTAATTTGTATTACAATTTCCTTAACCTATTTTTTTATTATATGATTATTAATCTAATACTATTTTTGTGGTAATGAGTTTAAACAGGAAGTGAAAATAATTTTGTATTATACATAATTGTATATTTCGTTAAAACAAGAGAAAATTTTACCTACATCTTCGAAACACTTAACTTCGGTATGATAAATGAAATTACACCAAATTAAAATTTAATTATTTAATAATATACAGTCGTTTCCCAAGCGTCAAAACGCTCGTATACACTTTACAAAGCTCCACCGACTACGTGACTATGTGAAAAGCCAACACAGCCTTTTACCAAATGTTAAAGAGCAAATTTGCTGACACGCAATTTGTACTTAAACAAACTTGGGCAAGTTTCTCTAGTGCTTTTATTGCGTTCAGTTTATTTTCGACCGAAAGTAGATTAAATAAACGATGCTTAGACTTCGTTTTAAAATTGAAATAATTATATGAAAATATATCCTTAAGAAAAGCTCAATAGTTTTCTATGAAGTACATATTTCATACATTTATTTGTATTATGTGTTTGTTAGGCTAGTTTTATTATTATGTTTGTTTGAAGTTGTCAATAATACTAATATTATAATATAGTTCTATTCTATTTGCCATAAATGTATTACCGTGGATATAATAAATAAGCTTAGAAAACATAAAGCATTGTTTCCGGTTTTAATAAGATTTACTGTCTCGGGCAAATTAAATCACTTACGTAAAACCATAAGTCATAGAACCGCTTCGTTATACTCGTTCTTTATATTCATACATCATTTGTATTATAAAGAAATCAGTATTAGTAAAGTTTATTTGTGTGTCGTCCCAATGTCACACACCACAAACACATTTCTGCTTTCGAAGATTTCAATGCGTCGTTTATAAAACAGCTATAACTTATACAATAACAATTATTCATACATATCTTATTAATACATATATTATATATATCTTACAAAAACTGATACAGATCAAACATGCAATTAGGATAAAGTTGCAATTTCATCACTTAAAATGATCGCGAACACTAAAGGGATAAAAACAAATCAAATTTTCGATTCATCGTATAGTTTAAGCGTTAGCAATTTTTATAAAATATTTGAATTTAATGTAACAATTACATATAGGTGAGTTGACTATTTGACTGCCTCAGACTTTTCCTCCATATCTCCCCAACAACAAGATTGTAAGGCCCAAGAAATGGAGAGCGTTATCTTAGCTATCTAACAAAAATTCTCAATTATAATCCGTAAGGAGCTGGATATACTCGGTAGTGGGGCTGATCTATTTTGAAGAAAGCATTGTTCAGTGCCTATATCGTACCTAATCCGCTGTTGTGCTGCAATTTTTTTTTGCTCAACAATAAATTTATTTTATCTTGTTAATTTCATTTTTTTGTAATAGTTAAGTTAACCTAAATTGTCATACATTATAGATAAAAGAGTTTGTAACATATACCGTATATATAGTGTTATGATTGACGTGGTAATCTTGAATAAATAAAAAAAATTAAATTAGGTGTATTATCCTATCTTACATATTATTCCTTTTTTACTATTGTTTTTTTTTTCATTTATTTTATTAGTTATAGTAATGTAGGGCGTTCCCACAATTCCTGATAAGGATTCGAAACATTTTATTTATTTATTCCATATCATTATTCTATCTTTACAGTAATTACTAATTCGATAGAACGACACAATATTTATACCCACACCAATTACCCTAGATAAAAAACATTTAAAAAAATATTTATATACCTAAATCTTATAACTAATAATATAGGAAGCAACTCTTGTGAACTCAGCCAGTGTACAAACAAATAGGTCTACCTTAACAGAAATCCTATTTTATGTTTGAGTATATTTAAATATATATAATTCATTTAATTACGACTCATGTAATTATGTACTCCAAATGCTTGGATTATATCGCTTAATATACAATAGATCAAGGCGCTCTTTTCTTTATTTTTTTTTGTATATTTAAATGAAAACAACATGCTAATAAATAAAATTACTGAAGAACCTTATACTTCCAATCTTATTGGAATAAGAGCGAAATTTATTGAGGTGTCAACTCTTGTACTAAAATATTATGACCACCAGCGTTATGCAAGTAACGGACCCATATCTCGTTACATCGACACCTCCGAATCCGAATTCAGACAATTACACGAGAGATCGATTAAAAAATCGATTTTAATATCATCGAGACATTGGTAAATGACGTTACCGTTACCTTTGTTTATCGATTAATATGCGAGATTCGATTAATTTCTCTTTTGCTTTGGGCGAAACGATATATCACAGAGTTTTCGGTCAATTGTGTTTCTACGATTTCTATTATTTTTTTCTAATATGATGAATGGTCATTATTAATACAGCCTAAAAGGTTTTCTTATTTAAAAATGGCTCTTAGGAGTTTAATTTATTAATTTAGGTATATTGCAAAACTATATTTTAGATACAATATTTCATACAATCTTGCAGGACAGAATGAAATGTAAAATCAGATCATATTCAGGAAGGTTTAACAAAATATGCAACATTCTTTTGTTTATAATACCTCATTATAAACAAAAGAAAGTTGCATATCTGAACCATGACTTGCGCTACGACCGCTACCACCACAAAAATAATAAATTATTGCTGTTTTACTAAATCTGGAGTATGCTGGCAGACTGACAGCCAACCTTCAGTAATGGAGAGGGTCCACAAGAAGAAGAACCGTACAGCCAGTAAGAGTAATATGAAATGTATATAAGCACAAAAATAAACTGTAATCCTCAAATTATCTTCAAGTAGAGTATGGTCAGAATATTGTAACAAATGCACTTGCTGGCTAAGCAATAAATATTGACAACCCGTTGATTTTAAATTAATAATGAAAATACATACATTAAATATTTATGGGATACAAAAAAATACTCTCACAGGTTCTTAGACACTTGATTAATATTAAATATATGAAAATGGTATTTGTGTACAAATATAACGTTTAAGTTACCTAAAAAAAGGTAAGTTAGAATAATTATTTTAAAAATAAAATACAGTTTTGTAGTGTAAAGAATATAGATTATTTTCCAATATTTTTTTAAGAGCAAGCCTTAGACTCAAAAATGTATGGCGTCAGGCTAACCTCCTTCCTTACTAAAAATATCAACACTAAAAAATCCAGAAATTCACACCACGGCCAAAGATTATAGTGCAAGTTTTAATAGATATCTTGATACGTTAGATTAAGTAATGACAATAATTAATTTTATTATTTTGTTAGTATTGTCCTAAATATTATATTAGTAGGTTAGCTTAAAGTATATTAAATCATAAAATAAAAAAGGCATATTAAAACTGCTGGAAAATTATTTATTAATTACAGAAATATATTATCCTTACAGACTATGCCAATACGATAATCTCGAGAAAAAATAAGATAAAGTATTTTAATACACACACAATATACACAATGTAGCTACTGTGAATTCACTCTGCGAACATATAAATATGTCGATAGTGTGGAAGATAGCATTCAATAGATATGTCTAGTATTATCTAGTCTATGTAACATACCTAGCTTCATCCTACAGTTTACCTCCTACTCATATAGTATTAAAAAATAACTGCAATGGTACCGGTACAGTTTTACGAAAGAATATTACAGTAAAATTTAATCCGAATTCGCCTTTGAGAGGTCATTTCTCCGAGATACAATTATTGGTCATTTATCACATGTTCCGACGCACAGCGTTTTTCACCGGTGATTGAATTAACGGATAACCGCCTTTTACTTATAAAAATATTACGCGTATGCATGTCTGCATCATTTTTATATGGAAGTAATAACTTCTAATGGCTAATCAGCCATGAAGTCAAGTCAAGTCAAAGACATTTATTCATATAGGTAACACAATGTACACTTATGAACGTCAAAAAAGAAAAAAAAATGCTTCTAATTTTACATTTACTGCCAGTTCTCAAATCAAGGGCGTAGAACGGAAGAAAAGAGCTGGCAATAAACTCTCCGCCACCCTTTTTAATCGCCAAGTTAATTGTTTTACACAACGTTTGTAAGGAGCCTTAAGCCAGTTTTAAGGAACTATGTCCCACATGACATCTTAAGTAATAAATAATTATGTAATCTATCAACCGTAAACAAACCTGTGACACACGTCTGCAATTACACACAGCAAAAAGAATTGATTGGCTCCCAATAAGAGTGTCAACGCAATTAAATAGCACCTTGAGCCTAGCAAAAGAAGTAACGCGGTCCCGCTGGGCAGAGCCTCTAAGTCACCCATAAATATCACGAGGGTTTCCGGAGTATTCCATAAAATACTCCGGCTAATTGCTTTTTAAGCAAAAAAGTCCCTTTTTAGGAAAGGAGAGATTTGACGCTCCCCTGTTGCGAATATTCTGGGTAACAGATCTGCCTGATCGTGACCAACAAACAGTATAAGTTTCATTAAATTATTTGAAAAAAAAAGAGTTCTCGAAATGGGAATGAATTTTTAAAGCAAAAATATTCTGTGTAAATGATATCTCGAACTACGTTTCATTATAGAAATTCTTATAAAACTATGAAATTGATTTTTCTTATTAGATACTAATGTTAATAAATACAGTCTAATATGCAATTAGAACCAGGTTTCACCAAGTGAATTGCGCATCTTCATTTCGCAATCCCAAAGGTCACAGGAAAGTTTACATTAATTTACATATTTACATACAAAAACGGTCTGAATGCTACCAGTATTCACACTCATGAGTTCATAGCTATAAAATATAAGAATAATGGACAATTAATAGGTACAGTGCACTAACTAAGAGAGAAAATGTGAAACTAAATATAACATAAGACCTTTTCAACATCAAACAAATTGATTACTTGACTGCGCTAATTCGCCTATATTTTTCTAGGACTGCAAAAATATATGGACAAAAAAGTTTTGATAGTTTCACTACATGTCTACATACTGCATATGAAAATAGGCGTGAGAAACGTCAAGATTCCGTATGAAAATTATTAGGAGTACATACATCGTTAGATCGACAAACTAATACGATGCGCTCAGAAAGTATGACCGCTTACACATAACGCGATTCTTGTCAATAATCATAGTTGTCTATGAGCTGGTTTCGTTTCATTCGCAATGTTTACCTGCCTTGTCTCAATTCGTATGCGAATTGCTAGATGATTGTGGAGCCACCCACGGTATTGGTATAAGTGAAAATTTAGTATCTCATTATCGCTTAAGATTAAGTTATGGGAGTACGTACTGTAACCAACTGATCGTGAATTATCTAGTCCCACGATTTTTCTTATTGTTAGTTTAAAAGGTGTATATCTATATATACTAAATTTTTTGTGGCTAAAGTGAGTTGTTAGTACTACGTACGTTTTTTTTAAATCTTAGTGTGTAGATTAAATAAATAGATTTTCACTTTAAATTGTAGGTTTTTTGAACAAGGTGTTCAAACCTAACCTAACCTGACCTTCCTCTTTTGAAGACATAACACATTTGACAGAAAGAGTACTTATTTCTAAGATTCAAATATATAGCATTTATAATTTTCTTAACCTAAATACTAATAATAATAATTAAAAAATATAAAATTCAAACAAATTAAATAGTTTAGACCCTGTGCCAGTACCTTTCAAGCTCGCTCTATTGCGATTGATAAGTAGTACTGGTAAACTTTTGAAGGTGGTAAAGGGATTTTAATATTTAATTGTTCTTCTCTCCTGCATAGCATGCTATAAGTTGGGGCTGAAAGAAATCTAAATCTGATGTTTTAAATCCTTCAGCTTACAACTTAAGTCCTATCCCACACATACATTTTATGCGCGCACGCACCTATTTCTAGCACAGTTTCTACTTAGTGTCAACTTCTTGCCAACCAATATTGTCTTAGCGATTTGCATAATATTTGCTTTAAAGCTAAACGATATTTTTCTTAATCGGTCGTGCTTCATTGAATATAAATAGTCGTTTTAAAATATGTAGTTGATATTATGCTTATTGAGACTTCGAAATCGTTTTAGTATCGCAATTAGTTTAAATATAGTTAGATTTATTTAAACATTACATGCTTATAATATTTTCTGTATTTATTAAAAACATCGATTTATTTAGAGTCAGCTATAATATAATTTCTATTGGTACTTTAAAGATTTTTATAAGGTAAGGGGAGCCCTAAGGGATTTTGGGGATTTAGTCGAGCGCGGCAGAATTACACTAGGGCAAACCTTGTGAAGTATTCCCACCATACCTGAGCCACAGGGCTGAAACACAGGAGTACATACGTTAAATGTTAGGCAGCCGATCAGATGTAAAATCTTAAAGGTACAATATACTTCACGAAAATTTCTTTCTTTTCAGCATCTAATCTTCAAAACCTTAGTACCTATTTACTTGTCCTACTACGAGAGTAATTTTAATTCCACTTTGTTAATCACTGATTTAAGGAAGAACTTGTCTTACTGAATTAAAATCTTCATATGCCACATTGGTCTAGTGGATAAGATGGTAGACTGCAGATGATTAGGTCTGTACCTGGATTCAATTCCGGGTGAGACTGACAAAATATATTTTTTTTAACTTCAACAGAATGTGATGTGTGCTATTGTTTGTGATTTAAATAATATGTATTATTATGTTAAAGTACCTATGGACATTTTAACGAACTGTTTTATAATTTAATTCGTAATAAATGTTTCTGAGTACAATTTACTGTATTCTTTCAGATCACTACATATAAACATCGATATTTATCGTTGTGTCTAAATTATAATTCGATTAATCATCGCCCGTTTAGCGAATCGTTAAGTATTCGATTGTTCGTTAACGCAGTCCAAATGTGTTTTTTGTCGAAACGAAAGTGAGATTTAAATCATTAAACTAACATTTGCTTAAGCTTCTGTACGAGTCGATAGCGAAAGTGCTGACTCATTGTTTTTCTAAGGTCAATAAGTTTGTCGAACCTGATCAGTGATTAAAAAATAGAATTTAATAAAATATATGGTTACTTACTTTTAGTAAGTGTTTAACAAATTAAAACAAGGCTTAAATCGTCTTTTAATTTCAAATCAAACTTATAATTCATATTTTAATATCAATCGCAGTTGTTGGGTGCATAACTAAAATGTTAGATTTTATTATATGAAGCCTTTAATTTGTAATAAAATATATTAATGTCATTTACATATCATTAATAAAAGAACAATAAAAACAATAACTAACCTTAAAATATAATAACTAAAATATATTATTAAAAGGAGTCCCTTTAGGCAAGATTCCGATTTCCGAAGATACTGGCAGCGTTCCCCCTTTGAATAGCTAATAATTGTTAGATTTTATTTATTTATTGCATACGATTTTTGATTTATTGACTGTAATTTATATCTTTTTTTCTAGCTTTTAGCAAGCTGTGTATAAGTTATTTTTGGAAATTTAATTAAAAAAAAACATTTTACACTTCGTTCCATTAATAGTATTGAACCAGAAGCTTAACCAATAGGCTAACGATAATGCAATCTCTTCCAGACAACCATCGTATGGAAAGATAAAATATGATAAAGTGTAAAAACATAAAATTCGCATGAATCACTATTAGAAATATCTCATGATACCTAATGTTCATAAAATATAGATTTTTAATTGGATGTCAACTAAAAAAAAGCGACTTTTTTTCTTTATTACACATAAACATAAACGCCCTATCATTCAAAGAATTAAAAATCGACTTTATGCTGTCTCAAAGATTTATTTTACGAGCTGTGCACGGCGGACTAATTTTGTTTATTCAAACGTTTTGTCAAATAGCTCTAGTTTTGATTAGAACTGCTGACGTCATGTTTATAAATTTGGTTTTTAAACTTCCACGGCGCTTTTACACCGTTACGTAACCAAATGACATTTATTATTGGTTCGAACGTGAATGGCACTTATGGTGTGATGACTGTTATTATTACTGATGTTAATACAATTATTATAATTGTATCCTTTCGTCTTAACTCCACAGCCCAAATCGACTTTGTCGTTTCTGTGTTTACTCAATAGCTGAACCGATATGATTTCTGATTCTAGGGAAGTCAAACTTTAGATTATTTAAAAAAGTCTTCACTTAATTAATTAAGAAGTATGTTTACATACTTGAAGGGCTAAAACTTATTTTTTTAATTAAAAGCTAATGCATGTTGCATTTCTGGTTCCAAAGATTAAGATAAATATAAAAAAAGTTTCGATACATTTATCTATACTAATATTATGAACCTGCGTACCTAGACTCGTTATCGTGCTTTACTTCACGTTCCTCACATCAACACCAACTATGCAAAAAATTCAGTTTTGTATCACGCAGCCCGGACATACAACGACCACTATATAAGCCTCGACTTGTAAAAGCTATCGCGGAATATGCTTAAAAGGAGTATTAAGAATATCCATAGCGCTAAATAACGTACTTCATGAGCAGAAACCACACAACACAGCTGAATTAGGTATTACTTAGTTAAATGTATGTAATAAATATTATCGACTTTTCCTTTCGTAAATGTTCGAACCTTTTTGTATATATTAATATGTATATGTTTGGCAATATCTTTACTATAATTGTTTTTTGTTATATATTATATATGTTAGCTGTAGGATAACGAAAACAAATATAACTAGAATACTTAAAGGTAAGTGAATAAACTACGGTGTAAATGTATTAAAGTCATCTCCCATACAGTACGTAACGAGGTTGCTAGCAGCAGTCTCTAATCCATTGCATATAAATATTAGTATTTCGGGTCACAACTTGGTGGTCTCATTCTTGTCTATAAATTTTATTATCTTGTTTGAAAATGCTGTTGATAGTTTTTAGTAACTTAGCAAATGACTTCAAATATGTTAAACGCTGTATTAAAGTTATTTAGTTTGACAGTTATTATATCGTTCTATTTTTTCTGCCCTTTTTGATTGTATAGCAATATTGTGTGTTTTTTTTTTAATTATAAGATTTTAATTAAGGCCGTTAACCATGAAAATGAAGCAGAAATTACTGGTGACGGAACGCAAGATGTTACTTAAAATCCTGGTGCCATCGAGGATGGAGAAAGTTTCATGGGGAGTCGGAATAAATGCCGAAGTAGAAGAGTTAGCAGCCCAGCCTAACATTATAGGCAAATTCAATGCCCATCGAGTATGTTCCCTGCGGCACCATGAGCGCATGGGCCAAGATTGGGTTGTGAATTACGCTTATCTAAGCTGTTCTAGTCATCGGCCTAGGTACCTCTGGATTGACAGAGTGAATTCCCGCTGCAGTTGAAAGCCAAATTGGTGGCACAGGACACAGAGATATTTTTTATTTCTCTAAAAGACCTAAGGTACAAACATAACGATTACAGTACAGTTAATTGGAATGTTATTCAAAAGAGCTTTGTAAAAAAATATTTCAATCAAGTTTTTACTTGTATTGCAAATAGTGTTTATCTGTTAACCAATGAATTGTATTATTACGATTTATAAATGTCTGGTAACTACGGAAACAAAGTGAATGCGCAGAAAACGCAATAAAAAATGCATCAAAGCGCAACAACTTTCCCATGATTTTATAATTAGACATTCTAACCTCAGATGTAATATCCTAAATGTATTAAGGAACCGCAAAAGTTGATAAGAACTAGCGGAGCTAAGAAGGCTTGTCCCAAATTTAATCAGAACCAAAGCGTGTCCAATTGTATCATTTATCAAATCTATATACCACACACGATAGTATCGCAATTTGTTACGGTCTTATATACAATGGCATAAGGGAGAAATTCCCTTGCCATTTCTTTATTGAAAAATTTCGCCGACTCATCGTTGCGACATAATGCGTCTTATGCAAATGCAATAAGGTGGATTTTCTTGTGCAATTGAGTTCATCTGTTTATACTGGTGTCACTTAAGGACAGATGCTACGTAAATACGTATTAATGATTCTTTCAAGTGAGAAGTTGTGGTTGTTAGGAAAAATTGCTTGAGTTCATCAATCATGCTTTGGTTGTATTGTGGGCTCACGGGAACTATGGAATTCTAACATCGTAAAATTTAAACGGAAATATGCTTAATTTTAAATGCAATTAGTATAACATTATCAATAAATACAATTAAGAACCAGAAACAAATGAAAGGCGTTTCATTATTCGTTTCAAATTTAGTTGTCTTTTCTTTTTGAATAATTGATTTTTACCTTTAAATTACCAGAACACAGTGTTCATTACCTACAGGTTCTCAAATGAACAACAAAAAGAAAAATTCATAGAACTGTGTTAAAAGTTAGTCAATCACATACGACGAAACTAAGTAACCCAAAAACTATGCAACGAAGAAACTAAGTAACGAAAAATGTATGCTTAAGTAATGTAACCGTGCAGTGATAGCCTAGTGGCTTCAACGTGCGACTCTCGTCCCTGAGGTCGTAGGTTTGAACCCCGACTGTGCACCAATGGACTTTCTGTCTACGTGTGCATTTAATATTCGCTCGAACGGTGAAGCAAAACATCGTGAGGAAATCGGCTTGCCTTAGACCTAAAAAGTCGACGGCGTGTGTCAGGCACAGGAGGCTGATCACCTACTTGCCTATTAGATTGATAAACGATCATGAGATGATACCTCCAGACCTAAAAAGGTTGTAGCGCCACTTTTTTTAAAAGTAATGTGCCTTAGATTATTCAATCTTAATTAAAAGTTTATCATACGTAAATTAGAGAAAACAGCCACAAACCTCATTAAGTAGCATCTTAAAGTGATTCAGATCAATTAAAATTATGTTCTAATAATCATTAGTGAGCCAAAGAATTTATTTTATTGTTTTTAGTAGCTCATTGCGTGATCATATCGACATTTTAGGCAAATGAACTTACGAAATATGCTAATTTCGATGGGAGTGTTCTAGTTTTGTGCCCTTTACGACAAATTATTAAGAACCATATACCACTCATAAAATTATTGAATTTATGGTCATGGGTTAAGATATTGTTATTATATAACAAGAACCAGTAGCTCTACAACCTTTTTAGGCCTGGGCATCAGATTTATGTATCTCTTACATGATCATTTGTCAATCTAATAGGCAAGTAGGTTATTAGCCTCCTGTGCCTGACACACGCCATCGACTTTTTGGTTCTAAGGCAAGTCGGTTTCCTCGCGATGTTTTCGTTCACCTTTCGAGCGAATGTTAAATGCACACATTGACAGAAAGTCCATTGGTGCATCGGGGATCAAACCTACGGCCTCAGGGATGAGAGTCGCACGTTGAAGCCACTAAGCCAATACTGCTCTATTGCTCTTTTATTAAGGTAACAGTTAAAACATTATTGAAATAAACATTCGTCTAGTGTTTGACAATTACAAAGTCGGATGAGCTCGTAAAGATGTCTTGCGCCTGCTCAAGCTCATTAATATAAAAGTGTGATATTTAAAAGCTATTAAACCACTTAAATGTATTTCCTTTTTTTTTCCTATTCGGCGTAAGTGAAACAAAAACAAAACGAAGGCGTCCAATATGAATATGTATGTGCGTAGGATTCGGTACTTTTTAATGAATATAACCTACGTGATCTACAGCCTTTTTAACATAATTCTAGAATTTTAATAGTTTCGAAAGTTTCAATTCTTGAAATAGTTCAATATTCTGCGTTTTATTCATTTAAAAGTTTGTTTTGTCGCTATTTACTAATAATCTATATCAGTTCTTTATTTGTAAAATATGAAGTAGGCTTCGCTAAACTTGATGACGATCTAAGAAGTGGAGAAGTTATTGGACGTGCTATCAAGAGTGAACGGAAGGGGATTGAAATGTCAAAGCATCTGGGAATGCCAATGGGCCGTCGGACGATCGGCAGTCCAAGATATTGCTGGAAAGACGACGTGGAGAGAATTACCTAGCGGTTTTCAAGATTGACCTAGTACAATGGAATCCCAGCTGTTCATAGATGAATGTATCTTCCTATTAGCACAAATTTGTTCATACAAAATATGAATATGCATAATTTTAAATGAATTTGATGAAATGATATGTCAATATACATTTTATTTTAATAATGAATTTTATCGGTGCAAATGAATTAGGTGCCTAAATGATTTACGTCGGGTGCTGTCGTAAAATTAATTGGTAAGAAAAACAAAGTTGTATCGCTTGTAAACCCATAAAACTGAGTACTCGAATCCGAAAATAAATTAAATTTTTGCCTCAGATATGTCTTGGCGTCTCTTCGCAATTCGTGAAATACTTTGATTCATTTTTAACGTAAATTCTATGGGGAATGCACAGCCTTAATATTATTCTTAGTAAGAAGGTAATCCGTTTTGTCATCTGCGTAAATATTACTGATTTATTTCGTGTTTATGATCAAATAAATATACACTGATTATTATTATCAGTAATGACCCAAGCGGCAGTGCCTGCTGATAGATAAATCTGTGATTTTTGGTCTCTAAATCCACACTTTATTCATATTTATGTACACAAACTTTCAAGGCGCTTTGTATGTACAATGACCTAATCATTGTACACAATTGTAGTACAATAGAAATAAACAAACATAATAGCAAATTCAATAAACGCACAAAGAGTGTCGTTAAACAGATGCTTCGGTAAAAAGCGTTAAGTGTAACAAAATAGAACCAAAAAAATGCATGAATATTTGATCCCAAACCAGAATCATTAGTCAACTTTTTTAGATCAGATTAAATATTAAATTGAACTCTATTCCATTGTGATAAGGAATGTTGGATTATTGGTATTGTCACAAACAAACAATTCGCTTCCTCAGAATCTAGTGATAGCGAAGATCATTAATCAAGGAACACATGCGGATCTTCTATTGAAAGAAACAGTTTGATTGTAAACTTCATTGAAATTTAGTTTTAAAGTGCTTACGGGTTTAGTAATAAAGACGATAATCGTATGGCATTTGAAGATCATTTATTAAAGTCCGTGATCCCATATTTACCCTTGGATTTTCACCTTCTTATGTGGGAATATTCAATTTGTTTGCGTCAACTGTTTTTGTGAAACGTAACGCGAACTTAAGTAATGATGTATGCATTGTATTTTATAAGTCCTTATAATAAATGATTTTTGAGCACGTACAAATATAAAAATTTAGATCGAACAAATATTAAATCAATTTTTTTCAAAACTGTAACTCCATAACATTAAGTATATTGTATCAATAGTAAACACACAATATTTGATTAAAAATTAGCTCATAGGTTTTTTACGTTTTACAAAAAAATACTAAAATAGAATCACTTTAATCAAAAATTGGCCCTAACTATCTTGAAGTGAATAAATAAATTAATAATAATCCCTTTACAAGACTATGTTATAAATTTCAGTGATAATATTGAAACACTATTTGAATCCAACTGTATAATAAGGTCAATTGTATTGCTAACATTCGATGAGCAATTATAATCTTTAGTTTTTTAACTGCATACATTAAATTAATATCTAGTTCACTTCTGTTCCCATGTAAAAAGCAATTCAATTAAATTTTTCATACCACATCGCTACTTCCATGTATCGTTTAAAGTCAATCACCTATAACTAATTTGATTCGGCTACGATCATTTAGTATGAGTTAGTAAATAACTTTATTATTAAGGGTCCATTTTAAAGTTACTTCCTTTTATGGAAGCCACAAGTATTTAAACAATTGATAGTCATATTTCAGCATCAGTTTCGTTGTTTATGGCTCGTATAGATTCGTAGATATATACGTAGAATGCAAGTCGGCAATGTTAGCGTTGTGGTTTTAGCGTGCAACTCTCATCCTTGAGGTCGTAGGTTTGGATATAGTACAAATGGACTTTCTTAGTGAAGTGCCGTGAAGGAAAACATACTTAAGAAACTGGTATTAGACCCAGAAATACAACCGCGTGTTTCAGGCACAGAATGCCGATCACCTATTATCGTGATAATTTGTCTATTAGAACAAGCAAATTATCACGAAATTCATACAGAAATCGCCACGGGTTTTTTTAGATAGTTTCGCCGGGAATTGAAAGATCTTTATTATTAACAACTATGGTCAGGAGGAAGTTTATAAGTCATACGATTTTTAGTAAAAAATATTTGTTTAATTTTATTCACTTGAAGAAAGGCAAATGTCTGCTACAACAAGGGTATTTTCGAAGCACTTTCGCTGGCTACAAAATAATTATAATTTGCAGTTACTTCAATCACAGGCTATGATTGCCGTGTTTATAAATTAATCTATTAATCAAAATTAATAGCTAATGTTAATTGATTATTTAATTTGCCGTTAGAAAGTATAAAAGGCGTACGTTCTCCCCACAAAATTTTTGATATGAATGTAGGAATAAGGAATAGTACGAACGTAGTGTTTACACCTCAAGGTCAGTTAAAGGTTAACTAAGATTTCTATAGAAAACGCAAGCAAAAAAAGGGTTTCTGTGCCCGTTGTTAAATCATGTTAAGTATAATGGAGACCAACCCCAACTCCAGACAGTCCAAAATGGCACTGCCAGCAGTTAACCGCTAGTGATAAAGCGACATCTAAGCCTCAACAGAACTTATCTGAAGGTTATGATAGGAACAATTACGGGCCACTGTTTTGCAGAGGAATCAGTCACCCATGTAGTCCAGGCTGTGGCTTCCCAACGAACAGAAATCCTTGGAGCACTGAGGCCGGTGAGAATCCGTGAAGCTGACTTACTTAGCCAGTAAAGTCCTGGCTTACTAAGTCTAACTGCAGAAATTGAGTCCATACTAATAACACTACTCCGTGGGTTACTAAATCTTTAGAAATATAATTGTTAATCTACGATTAGAAGTAATTTATTCGTTTGTGTACAAATTGCCTATTAACTATCAAAATATATAAAAACTTCAGAACTCAATAGAACGAATCTATGGAACGAAAAAATGCGATGCAATTCTGTCTGTTAAACGGACGATATAATATGTCTTCATATGATTTTACTTTTACTACACTTTCCCACGTCTCAAAATATTATTATGGAGAATTAGTCCGCTCAGATTTACGTGCGAATGGTGCTTTCCGTATAGGACTGTTGAATATATTTATCAATTGCAATTTTAGTTTAAATTTTTTATAAAAATCGGCGAGACGCCAAGCGATGTGAAAAATATAATTTAACAGACATTTAGTTTCGGTTAGCAAAGTATTTTCACAATATTATTTTAAAGGCAACGCACTTGCAATCCTTCTGGCAATGTGAGTGTCCACGAACGGCGATATCACTTAACATCAAATGAGCTATCTGCCCGTTGGCAGTTGGGGGTTTGTTATATGAAAAAAATGCATAAAATCTGTAACGTGAAAAAATTGTCATTGCTTATTTCTATTAATAATTTTACGAGCCAAGGCTGTACATTTTGCTCACTCAGGCTTTCTTAGTTTTATAAGCGTGGTGATTTCCTAAATCGTCGGAGTTACACCTCGACAGTACAGCCAGACGAAGGCACGCTCTTCAACTGTTACTTTGCATTCGTTTCATTGCAATTAACATTTCATTATATTCTATTGTTGTATGCGAGCGGTTAATATAGAGTAAAACTAAATTATTTCTCTATATAACTAACTCTATTATTTAAATGACCCGGGAACCGTTCAATAATAAACCTTTATTGGTGAATATTTATAATATTTAAAAGCTGAACGAACAATTGCATAATAGCGGTCGATAGATTTAGTTATAAATAACATGCGCACTAAACATAATTAAGAAAACAAAATAAGTAATAATAACAAAATACAGCGTCTCAATAAACAATGTTATATCCTTCAAAGAAAGGTATTCAATGCGATAAAAATCCTCTAGTTCGAAGTGGAACTCACCATCGGAATTGATCTGTAATGGTTTTATAATAGAACCGTGATGATCGTCTAATGAGTTCCCGCGTTTTGGACAGCGCCATGTTAATGGCAGTGTTTTGTAGATTGGCCGTGTGCATTATTCAAACGTTATACAGCTTGAAAATAACTTTGAGCTCTTTTACAATCAATTTCATAAAAAAACCAGTGGTATAACCTTGTAATGTCTGGGCCTCAGATTTCAGTATCTGTTTCATGTATCATTTGTTAATCTAATAGGCAAGTAGGTGATCAGCCTACTGTGCTTGACACACGTCCTCGAGCGAATGTCAAATGTCCACATAGATAGAAAGTCCATTGGTGCACAGCTAGGGATTGAACCTACGATCTCTAGGTTTATATGTACACTTCTTAGCGATTTTGGTTGTGGATTATAGTCCTGTCAATTCTGCGCGTGCGCTTGTGATACTGTGGCGGAGATGATCGGATAATTACATGATTGTAAATTATTAATTTAATTTTGGTGTTTTGAAACTGGAATCTAAAGAAGCTGTGTGCATTGCTATTTATTATATACCACATTTATAATAAATATTTCTAATAACTTCTCATACTTCAGATTCGTCTACAAAATATAGACTTTTTAAAATCCTTTTTTTACCCAATGTCTAAACGTTAATTAAAGCATTTAACATTTACAATCATTACACGACATATGTTTGTGTTCTAATCTACCTAAAATCGAGATAAACTCCATTGTGCGAATAAGTTATCATAATCGTTTCATAAAATCTAATATTGAGATTAACAATACGTTCATAGGATACAATGGTATTGTGCCATGAGTTTACCAACAAACGACACTGCAAGCGTGATTAATTTTATAAGTGCATTGTAGGGTATGAAGAACCCTACATTTTTTGCAACTGTGAATTATTGGACCGAAGTTCATTATCAAGTTATGAATATTTTAAATATGGAGTATTATTGCATCTGATCTTTATTTAGAATTTAAATGTGTAATTTATGAATTTCGGCTACCACGGAATACGTATTAAAAAACCTATGTAATTTGCCTTATGTAGGTAATAGGTTCTATAATTATTTACATATAAGTTTTGCTATTCAGCCTGTGACTTACCAGATTAATTTGTATAAAAATTACTCTCTCTCTCTTCAGTAGGTAGCTCATATCTGAGCTTGTGGTCAGCCAGGAAACATCTGGCGCGGACAATCTGTTTCCACCGGTTTCTGTCCAGCGTTTTTCGTTACAACAGTGTATAGTTTTGTGGACAATGAGTCTTTTCTTCTGCTTTCCTTTGCCTTCTGTGTTACCAACCACGATCAGTTTCTCCAAGCTCTCATCGCTTCTGCGCATTTCGTATTATAAAAAATACATTTAAAATTAATTTATGATCTAACTGAATGTAAAGTTTCCATATATGTTATTACATATTATATATTTGTTCAGACCAAACCGATATGCCACTATCAAAAGCATTTTATTTAACGTCTTTAATTTCCTGAATCGATTTACCTCATAGAGACAGTTTTAGTTTTGCAAGATGTCACACGCCGATCAGACCCATCACAATAGGTCAAACCCAAATTCACGGATGACATATTTTGACACGGCTCCGCGATCTTCAATGCGTTTTCGAAATCGCAATTGTGTTTGTCATTGTCATTTTTTTATCGCGTTTGTCGAGTGACAAATATTTGGAAAGCTCACCTGTGGGCGTAGCTGTAATGTCAAAAACTGAGCGAACCCAGCGAAACTTATAACTTTAGTCATGGTTAATTTGAGTCACGGTTGTGCTAAATTACTTGAATAATAAACATTTTGTTGTTTAAAAAATCACCACCGGGTTTCGAACCTACGACGTCTAGAATGAAAGTCGCTCAAGCCACTTAGCCAACACTATATATAAAAAAACAAATATGTTATTTCATATAGGTTTTATTGTTTATGACGGACCATTATCTAAAATCTACAACCCTGAAACTTGTTGAGGAATAATCAAGAAAGCAGTACTGGAAACAATTACGTTTGTTTTTACATGAATATAAAAAAATTAACTGTTTTAGTGAGCGAATTGCGAAAAGCTGTCCTAAGCCATATCCCACCAATTGCTGGCTATAAGTTGCAGCAGATCTTCAACTCCGTCAATCCAGCGGTACCTAGTTCGACCTACTTGTCTCCAACCACTAGTCTGGCTCAGTTAAGCTTTCTTCACCGACCGATCTTAGTCCATCGCTCAATGTCTTGTATTCGCATATAATGTTAGGCTGGGCTACCAACTTCTATTTTGGCATTTTTCGGACTCCTTGTAGGCCCAGGATTTTATGTATGACTTGCGTTATTAAATACTAGCGGCCCGTCCCGGCTTCGCACGGGTGGACATTTATTTTTTAATTTTTTTTTGTAGATATTGATATGTCCTTTAATATTGTGGAACATTCTTTGTCCTATTAATCTAATCAATAGTTTTCGCAGCGCATGCGATGAAATATATTTTATAGGTATTTTTTTGCACCTTTTACACATTATTTTAGTTTAAGTAGGGCCTATAGCCTATATTAATCGGTGATAATGTAGCATTCAAAAGGTGAATCAATTTTAAAATCGGTCCAGTACTTTTTGAGCCAATTCATTACAAACTTACATACTAATCTTTCCTCTTTATAATACATATTAGTATAGATATA
This sequence comes from Pieris macdunnoughi, assembly GCA_905332375.1. NCBI lineage: Eukaryota > Metazoa > Arthropoda > Insecta > Lepidoptera > Pieridae > Pieris > Pieris macdunnoughi. Next base: position 859,036 of record CAJOBZ010000021.1, on the reverse strand, counting down.
CTCTTCTTTTGTAATATATATCCTTCACCGATTACTATCTTATATAACGATAGCTTCGAATTCCGCCCCATATAGTGTCTATTAAAATATCGGTCAAAAGACTACTTCATATCAACCCTAATACACGGAAGCTCCAACCGGTCCCAATTTACATGTCAGGGGTTGACTTTGAGTCTATTACAAAATAACACCACTTATACGAACAATGACAAACAGACCAGAAGTCAATTTAACTGGTTTTGTTGTAATAAATTACTTTGAGACAATATTGTTGGCTGACAATGCTTTATGGGAAGAGTTTTTTTAAGTGAAATGTTATTTGGTTTTGATTTTAATGATGTCTTAAGGGTTAATTTTTTTATTACTCTTGAATATTTAAACAGAAATTAAACGTTTAGATACTGTTAAGTTACTTATGAGTTGGAATGTAAATAGATCAGTGACGCCTCAAACTTTTTAGGTCTGGGTCTCAGATTTCTGTATCTGTTTCATGATCATTTGTAAATTGTATAGGCAAGTAGGTGATCAGCCTCCTGTGCCTGTCACACGCTGTTGACTTTTTAGGTCTAAGGCAAGCTATATTCTTCACGATGTTTTCCTTCACCGTTCGAGCGAATGTTAAATGCACACATAGAAGGAAATTAAATTGATGCACAGCCGGGAATCGAACCTCAAGGATGAAAGTCACTCGCTGAAGCCACTAGGCCCACACGATTGGGACGTAAGAGGAAGATTGTTATAAAATTTTGACTAAATCAATAATTTAAATTATTGACAACATAATTATGAACAATTTTAGCAATAGAAAAGTATGAGTCATGCTTAAATGTGTAAAAATAATAAATTCCACATTAAAATAACTGTTGATACATTTTTCTAAATCGAGTTTAAGGGGCGATGCTCGCATCTGGACAATAAATACCAATGAAATTTACATCAAATCACAATTTACTATTTGATATAGGATTACTAAACACGAACGAGTCGATATGTGATAGGTCAAATGGCGATCTAAACAAGAGAAGGAAAAAGTAATTATAAATCGTGAATTTTTAAACATAATACCTGTATTAAAAATTATTTGGCTGAGTTTTTATTGTACTACTACCAAACAAACTGGATTTTTGGAAAGTAATAGTAATATTTATGTTATCTAAAAATCACATTTAGCGATGACTCATTAAGATCCGGAATTCGAATTGAAGTAGTTTTTAATCGAATTGAGAAATAACTACAATTATTATGCGAACTATTTCTAACGTCAGTTGAAAGTAAGAAGTTTTATCGCTTACTTGACGTAGAGTAGTGTTGGCCTAGTGGCTTCATCATGCGACTCTCATCCCTGAGGTTGTAGGTTCAACCCCGGGGATCAAAGGACTTACTTTCTATGAGCGCATTTAACATACGCTCGAATGGTAAAGGAAGACATCGTGAGGAAACCGGCTTGCCTTAGACACAAAAAGTCGACGGCGTGTGTCAGGTGCAGGAGGCTGATCACCTACTTGCCTATTAGATTGACAAATGATCATGAAACAGATACAGAAATCTAAGGCCCAGACCTAAAAAGGTTGTAACCACTGATTTACTTGTTTTTTTATGTATACAATGATCGCATTGTATACATAAAAAAACAGTAAATCAGTGGTTACAACCTATTCGCATATTGATCGCAATATGCGAATATATTGTATACTCGCTTTGCGATCAAGGTGGACAAAAGGCACACCCAGTGTTATTATCTATTGAAAGAGTGGATCGATAAAATTATAAAACATTTTTCAATCATCGTGATCAACGATATTCACTGTTAACAGACTCCACAGACCACAAACCATTTTCGAACATTCAAATAAAATGATTACAAATTATTAATATCCTAGTGTTCTATACAAGTTAATATTTGTTATTTGTAACAAACGATGTTTTAATTTACATAAATATTTTGTTTGACATATAAATGTGTATTTTTTAATATTATCGTGAGGTGATCGAGCTACTGTCAAATATATTTAAATGTCAATAATTACATTTAATTAAAATCTGATAAAGATATTTGATATTGAGATAATATAATTTCCGTATTGGGTTTAAAATCACGAATGAGATTTTTATATTCACTTTTTTCTCTTCAACAGTGGCTCTATGACCTTGGTTTTGACCTCAGATTTCTGCATCATATTTAATAAGCAAATGGACGAAGCCTGATCAAGCCTTTTGTGTCGGCACTTGCCGTTAATTATTAGACGTGGCAATTTTTTAACGAGGCTTTTTTACACCGTATAACTAGTACTGAATTCACACATAGATCGAAAAATTGGAAAACAGCTCGGGATTCTAACCACCACGTTTAGAGTTGAGAGTCACGTGCTAGGGATAAGACTAACAATGTCAAAGTCAAATCATTTATTTCAATTAGGTCTATTTAAAACGCACTTTTGAAAGTCAAAATTATATTTAAAAAAAAATAATCTAGTTATCATGAAAAATAGGCGCATGGTGTTATAAAAAACAATGCAGATAACTAAATTACATTATTCTTTATAGAAAAAAATTAATATACAGTTTTTAAAATTAAAATAAACCAATATGACTAGATTAGCAACCAGTTGATTTTGTCTAGTTTGATTTTCCTATGGAGCAGGACCAGCCTGTTTCCAAGCATTTTTATCTTGAATATAATCCTCTAATTTGTAATATGCCTGTCTACAAAGTGTATACTTAACACTGCTATTATAACTTTCACTTGATAAGCTGTAATATGACTACAACAGTCAAAAGATATAGGTATGTTTTGTCTCCACGAAAGTCTTTGCAGTAGCAGAGTTTATCTCAAACAGACGAACAGATATGAAAAAGATACTGCTACTACTACTTATTAATAATATATAGTGATGTTTGTTAAATTGACATGATTAATTTTCAATCTCTTAAAACACTCTCTCTTTTAACAACCCATAATATCTTTATTAGTCTATCGAGAGTTGAAATCTAGCTATTATATGTCGAAATGACCATTTAGTTATTCAATTGCTCATTAGGCCTAAGTTCAAAGGTGTTTTTCATCAGGTAGTTTCAAGTAAGTACAATTCCGGAGAAAACTTACAATGGACGCAGTCGTAAAATAGCCTCACTTTCCACCGAGCATAAAATGGCGGTAAAACTGTAAAACGCTGTTGTCAAGTGGTTTTCCTTATTTCCTGTTCGATTTTCAAAGCTCGCTAACTTTGTCTGTGGTATTCTCTTTGGTTTGAGAGATTCCAGGAATTTCAAACTTAATTTTACAAAACATGACAAGGATGTTGAGACAATAGAATGCAGGATGAATCGGTCTAATTCAAATTAAGTCATATGTCTAAGAATGTTAAGAATGTTGATGTGAAAAGTCACCGCTCATGTCAGCGCTTGACAGCTTAGTTCGCTGTCAGCTAACCAAGCACGATGGAAGGCTAAAGTTCACACAGTAATTTAAATTAGAACATGCTCCGAGATCTACGGATGAATACTCAGTGAATTTTAACGAGGAAACACACATGTACATAGATTTTATCTAGAAATAGCTGCCCCTGCGAACTTCGATTTGCCTAAATGCGTTTTTTTAGTTAGCCCACTCTTGTAGTAGCTGCAAACCAACATAATATGGGATATTTTTCTATGCTACCCCCATAGAGACTATTCACTTTCCAGAATAAAAACCTAAGTTCTTAATAAAACAATTTTCTATATTTTTCTAATTTTAGAAATGTTATCTATCCATAAAAACCTCAGAGTTCAAGGAATATATTTAAAAAATACTCGAATAGGTTCAGCAGTCTTTTAGTTTTCGCCTCGCAACATATTTTGAGATTCATATGTATAATTCAATAATGTGAGTAATAACTGTGGTAGAACATTGCTTATAAAATACTTGATGTATGTTGGTTACAAATATTTCATCAAATGTGGGTTTTGTGACCAAATTTTAACCAATTCTATTGCTACATAAAAATGCAAAATAATCAAAACTTAAATAACCTGAAATGAATCATTTAATAACGACAAACAAAATTTAATAAAAAATAGGCATAAATATAAATTGTGGAATACATTAAAAATAAAGACGTGAATGTTGTATGCACTTCATAGACAAAACTGTATGGTACTCCACCTCTAACTAAAAAGTCTTCCAAAGGACTGTCTAACTCCACGTCATTTAAAAGTGAATAGTGAACTCGATCAGTCAGTGGCCGGCGAGGTCACCCGTCAGAGGTCACTTAGACTGTCAGACCCCGTGTGAACACTTGAGATAAATATACCTTTATTCGCTTCGTTAGAATTATAATATAACAATAAACACTCTTAATAAGGGATAATTTTTATTTTATGAGCTAGTTTTCCAGAATAGTTTTAAGTTAAATACGATTCACAGGTAATCTGGCTCTTTGTACTAATGTTTTCTTCCATAGCTATTTTTTCAATATTCTATGGTAGCATTTTTTATCATCAGTAGAGTATTTTTGGCGAAGCTTGGTGGTGGCATGTTTTAATAAATTGCCAAAGCATTAGAATCTCGCTTAAACACATTATAATTTCTAGATAATATCAAAGTAAATAAAAAAAAACTTCGTTGCTACTACGCTATGTAGATTAAATACATTTTAATCTAAAATATCAGTGATTTCATTATTTAAATAATCTCAGATAAAATCACAAATAAATAGAACAAGTTAAGTAGCACGTTTACATTCGTGACGCAAGGCTAATATTTGATCGCATCTTGACCCAACCTAATAAAATATTATCTATGTAAATGTAATAGACTAAGCATGGTCATATTATTAGAAGAACTTTGTGAGCGTATTGTATTTTTAACCTTTGCGTAATATTGTTCAATAATACCATAACCTGTACGGGACTACATCGTAGTAATAATTCCAGTAAGATAGTAAAACTTATTACAGCGAAGTACATGTATATAATTTTTTTTCTTTTGATAAAAGCTTGCCAACGCTTGGCACAATTTTTAATGGGACAAGCACTTATAGGCAATGTTTACATACACCAAGAGTTAACAAACATTAAACAAAACAATTAAAATTACAAAAACTAATCGAAAATCGATTTTAAAGTGTGAAGGGAGCAACTATGGATACCCAGACTTAGCTTGTTTATCAAACCTTGCTAAATCTGGATATCGGTGAGCTTTTACCAAAACGCGTTCTTGGGAAAGGAGGGACAAATGGAATGATGAGGTGCCTAAAATTTAGAGGGTACACGAAATTTAGATAAAAGTTTTCTATTATTTATAATTTAAGTATCGCGATGTTTTGCGTCGTATTGAGACAATTTTATACTCATAATTCTAAATAAATAATTATATTAGACCTACCTTTCACAACCGCTGAACTGAATTGAAGAATACTTAATGCAATATTTCATTTGTGATAAATTAAAACCGTTTTCTAATAAAAAAACTAACCTTAACAAATCGTATGTGATAGAGAAAATTATAGTTACCCGATTTAATTGTATTAATTTATGCAAATATATTTAACAGAACAAAAAATGGGATTCCATTCTCATTTTTCATTTGCCGTTGAACGTTTCCTAGTATATACTTGTTAGTTGTATGCAAACGAGGAATAAAATTCTTCGATCTACATTTAGAAATACAGGTGAAAAAGTCGCTATTCACATCACATTTTCAATAGTCACTAATGAGATTAAAGATCCGAGAAATAGCGTTGTATCTTTTAATTATAAAGAGGCTTGGCGAGAACCAAACAATATAGATGCTAATTAAATGAAAATAAACAAAATGAGATACATAAAATAGTAATATTTAAATAAAAAACCTAATGTCATTTGAGTAAAAACAAGGGGAGGAATTGTTGCAAATCGAAGTAATTGTAACTTCAAACTGTTAACAGAACAAATTATTCTATATGGATCACTTGCGAAAAATAAATAATATATGAACAGTGTCAGCTGATTTGTTATGAATATGATTCACAATTCTTTGTGTGTTTAACCCTACCTAACTTAGGTCGCGGAGCCTTGCCTAGGATAATATGGTGAAGATTCGTGCGATTCATACGAGGATAACACTGAGACTGTGTCAGTCCTTATGATATAGGCTGATCAACTACTTGGGTATAAAGATGAAACTGTAGGCGTATGCGGTCAAAATTTAACTAAATCCAATCAAAACTTTAACAGTATTTTTATAACCCAGGTGTGGATTTTAATTTATTCATAGCTCCTAATTATGTTTTATATTATTTTAAGATAAATATTATCAGTTTCTACGATCTATGTCAAACAATTTTATTAATTTTAATTTGTACAGGAAATAAAAGTTATATATTGTTACTATCTATATTTTATTACTACACAATTTAAAAGAAAAAACATGTAGTTTTAAATACTATTTAATGTGAAAATTGTATCTTGGTGGTTGAAACTTCTATATTAGTATATGTATTAAGTAGAATTAACTACTCAAATACTACAGCTTCTAATCTTCTACCAGTGCGTACCTAAACTTGATAGAAGTATTCTGGTGAAAGCTTAAGGATGTTGATCTTGATCAGTGTATATAGAATGCATTAAGGTGAAAATGGATCATCTACGTGCCTTTAAAGTGAACTATAGAAGAAACACAGGCAAGAGTTCGTTATCATTCGCCCACAAAATTCACCCTCAAAATAATACAAAATTAGTTCAACTGCTGAATGCTAAATAACAGCACAGTTTTTTATATAAAAAATATCAATAAATCATTATATTACGCTTGTCACTATTTGAATAAAGTTGAAAATGAAAGGTACAATCGACTCAATATGAAAGACTGTTACGCCATTACGATTCGGGAAGAAAACACAAGTGTTTCAAACTTCAATCAATATTTATGTGGCGTCTCTCAATTTAATTTACGACCACTGTCAGTGCAATAAAGTCTAGGAAGACAATAAAGTTAACTCGTAAGGTGAAAATGTCATGTTGGTGACCGCAGACACACCCAGTTGTAAAAACTTCTACTTTCTACTTTGCATGCGTGGTACAATCTGTAGGAATAAGAGGTTTCTTGGGAGATAACGAAAATACGAACTTCGTACCACGTTTAGGTGATCTATCAAACAAAGCAAATTAGCAAACGGGTATTTGCAATAATTTTGGGATGGAACATACACAAATCCAGTGCTCAGTGGTACATTAAATATAGTAAAAGTATCGAAAAAATAGTATTAGTTACGGTTGTGTACGATTACCTACTAAAAACTTTTCTTTCCCCTCTTACCCACATGTTCGCAAAGTTGTTTAAAAAAAAAAAAAAACTACTAAACTGGTGCCCATGGTACAGCAAACGAAAAAAAGGGAGACAACTTAAAAGGTGGATAGACCACATTAAAGAAACAGCAGGTGGTACGTGGCAAAGAGTGGCATAGTGAAGAGAGGAATGGCGGGATTTTGAGGAGGCCTTTGCTAAAAAAGGGCACACAGATACACTAGAGGAGGATTGAAATGGAAATGTATCTGAATTAAAGTCTATTATTATTATTAATAGTTGGAAGAAATATTTAGTTAGTTCAGTTAGTAATAGTTATTTAACACATTTAATGTTCGTGTTGAATCTCAAAGTTTTGTTATTAGTTATTTATTTTATTAATTTGAAAAGCAAAATTGTTATGCAAATTTTATTGTAAAAATACGATAGATTGAAGAATCTTAGACAATGCTTTGGTCAAAGCACCAAGTCAATGTTCAGATGCGCGGTATTCAAAAGTAAAGTAGCCAAAATGATCGTCAATTTTCGAAAGGAGATGGCGCTATAAGAAGAAAACAAATTCATTTACGCTCTCGCTTCCACTATTAACTTCTACCAAACTTATGATAAGTGCGATTCTAATGTTCTCTTTAATTACACATGTTCCGTCGGTTCCACTTGGAATACAAATGATCTTGTTTTGATGGCGTCATCTGTTAATGAATTACCGCCTATTATATTTCTTGAGCAGAAAGAAAAAATGAAAACAAAATCTTTGTAAGTGAAAATTTTATGTTTTTTACGTATTTTTGATTTTGATTTTTTGAGACAATTTTCAAAACTAATTATTTTAAGGCTAAACTGTGATAAGAAAATTTTAAGGAAATATGTCACTTGTCTTGTCAGAGACAGATAATAACGTCATACACAAAAACCATTTAAAAAACTTGTAAAACTCAAGAGATTTTTCGTATGTTATATTAAATAAAAAAGCCAATTCAAAGATGTCACAAAAAATATTATATATTTTAATGACTACTGACAATAATTTGTCGTGTGTACATTAATCGTGCCTTTTGTGACGTAAACAATAGATCGTGAGATAAATTTAAAAACAAAACCAGAATATAGAATATTTTGATATAAATAATGATTACATGCAAAACACCTACAAATTAGTTTCCATGTAGTCTTACAAAGGACATGCTTTATATATTTCTATAATAATTTTCTTATACAATATAATGTATTTCCTAAGAATTTTAATATTTTAGGCCAATAATTTGTTTTTACTTTGCTGAAAATTCAATAATTTGCCACAAATAGTGAAATTCTGAGTCCTTGATTTGTCCATAGTTAAAATAAAATAAATCTGTAGCGCTACAACCATATCAGGTCTGGGCCTCAGATTTATGTATCTGTTCCATGATCCTGTGCCTGACAAACGCCACCGACGTTTTGGGTAATGGCAAGCCGGTTTCCTCACGATGTTTTCCTTCACCGTTTGAGCGAATTTTAAATGCGCACAGAAAGAAACTCCACTGATGCACAGCCGGGGTTCGAACCTATGCCATCAGCAGCAGCGTCGCACGCTGAAGTCACAAGGCTAACACTACTCATAATTAATTGTATAAAAACAATTCCATCGGTACATAGCCAAAGTGCTAACACGCAAGCTCATATCTCATGCTCAAGAATTATTTATATTTGGTAGTGTTATTGTTATTATAGCTTAACTAATATTATCAATGTAAAGCATTTAAACGAACTAATTTCAATAACAGGTTCGATGTGGAAAATATTTGAATACCTCATTTATCGAAGAAGGCAATAAAACATCACTAACTAGTCAGCCCTTTAAGAAAGAGCGAACCAATTGTTAAAAGGCCGGCAACGCACTTGCGATATGAATATCTAGTAGTTTACATAGGTGAGCCTCCTGCCCGTTTGATGTTATATTAAAAAAACAGATAGATGAGTTACTAGTATTTTATTGTATTTTTCGTAACATATACGTCTACCTGAATTGACATCTATTTTAGAAAAGATAGCTTGTAGATATAGCATTAGGTATGATGATGTGGTAAACTTTTTTAATTAATACATCGCTATGAATATCTATGCCATTTGATCATCTAGATCATTTTCCCACGGAGATATTAATAAAATTGGGTATCATAACATAAAACACCGTTAAAGCTTAACGAAACAGCACTTTCGATCGCATGCGCAGTAATTAAATTAAAATTTTATATCTAATATACAGTGTGTTCTAGCCTAGACTCACTTTCAGTCTAGGTAATATAAATAGTCAAAGGAAACGTTACTTGTCTACAAAGAAATTTTGTTGGGTTTCTTAAATACCGACTAGAAGTAATAACTATCTAAAAAGTCAGTTATTATACAATATACAAAAGTTTTTGAATGGTTACCGTATACTTTTGAACTGGTATTACTGTCGAAAAAGCATTCCTAAGAGTTTACTGTTTTTAATATCTGATAACAATAGATACTAAATAACAAGCATTGCTTAGCAATATCGAGAAAGAATATAATCATGCACCGTTGATTATAAACATACCACTATATCAATGACAAAATACTCATCTATTCAGCCACGTTTTTTAATATTTCTGGAACTTTATATTATTTTAGGGCCTCAATGATAAAATGATACATTTAGCATAAAATAAAAAGGTAGTGTAATATACCTACATGTAGCTAAAATTTTTCATATAAAAAAATCAGTGGCGCTGCAACCATTTTATGTCTGGGCCTCAGATTTCTGTATTGTTTCATGATCATTTGTCAATGTTAATTTGTAATAGACAAGTAAATGGTCAGCCTTCTGTGCCTGACACACGACGTCGACTTTTTGAGTCTAAGGCAAGCCGGTTTCCTCAGGATGTTTTCCTTCACCGTTCGAGCGAATGTTAAATGCGCAGATAGAAATAAAGTCCATTGGTGCTCAGCCGGGAATCGTACATATGACTTCAGTGATGAGAGTCGCACGCTGAAGCCACTAGGCCAACGCTGCTCATATCTCTCATAGTCTATCTTTTAATAATATAATTACAATATTATGTAGACCAAATTGAAATGTAGTAACTCATTCTTATAAAAACAGCCTGTGTTTTATAATTCTCTGCTGCAATAAATTTATATCATTTTATATTTACGACATGTGCTAATGTTCTAGTTCTCCAATTCATTTATTATTTAGGTTAATTTTTCTAATGTTTTTGCAATAAAATTTCATTTTTATGAGAATTAATCTAAGTTTTTATTGTTTTGATAGTTTTTATTGTGTTAAAATAGTTAAATATTAATTATTGAAGATATACAATATATTTGTTCACATATGTTGAAGTAACACTATGAAAAATAGATGAAATGTATCAGCTCATGTACTTCCTAAATAACAAGTAGTTTTTATTATTTTGTTAAGTATGACACTTTTCATTTGACGCATTCAGTCTAATTAATAATGTACTTGATTTTTACCTTAAACTTGTATAGAAAAATCAATTTTTTACATTTAAAGATAAGTAGGTAGGTACCATCTTTACTAATACGAAACAGCCTGTTTATAACTTCACTATCACACTCATTATATTAATAATACCTACAATATTCTACATAATACACCTCTCCAATAGGTACATCATGAATTTATTAAAAATTTTACGATAATCAACTGAAAATAAAAGTATTTGATTTCGAGTTTAAGTTGATTTTTAGTTTTTTTAGGTTGTTTAGATTTAGTACAAGTTAAAGAACAATCTAATGTTATATTAATTTAAGTTGAAAATGAATTATAAAGATAAATATTAATTATTTTCACATTAATGATAAACTTATTTTATCTTGTTTCGTAAATCCAATTTGAATGATATTTCCAGATTTTTCACCACTCTTAAACAAAAAACATCGATCATATATTTGCAGTTCTAAAAGCAGTACAATAATTGCAATGTTCGCTTGAGGGTAATCAATCAATGTTTATACTGAATCGTGATACATGTGTACAATGTGAAGGTTCACCCATAAACAAATATAGGTGAGCAACAAACAATGTTAAAGAATATTTCAATTATACTAGTAAATTTGTTTTGCAATTATAAATAAAATAAATATTCGAAATATTTAAATTCATATTTTTAATGTAATTTATTAAAAATCGAGATGCTCGCGCGTTGATGTCTTTTGTATAGTTGACAGTAAAATTTTCCGTCGTACAATTTTAAAATATAAATTTATTCTTATAAGACGCAAATACAAACTGTGGATGTCAGTTTCTTTAATATATTGACAATGTTTTAAATTGTTGAATTATATTACGTTTTTATGCAGTTTTTTGGTACAACAGGTGTTACACCCACGCGTTTGTAAATCTGATAGCTTAACGGTTCACTTATTTATGGCCTTTTGTCAAAGGCCATAAAATCACATTGTATTAGTCATTTTTAAAAAAAGAAGATCAAAACAAAATAAACGTATCATATATTTAAAGAAAAGTACTTACGTTGATTGATAAAAAATTGTTGATTGTAGAAACTCCACTTCAATACCCAATACAGTTATATTAAAAAGTTTTAATCGTATTCACTAAATTACTCTTTCATATTTTCACACCACATAACCACTGAATCACAAATATTTAATTGACTAGTAAAATGTTCGCGCGAGTATATTGGAACGTGCGTACGCGCAACGCAAATCGCGCGTTTCGTCATTCAAACCGTCTCGAAGCTTACTCCGATATGGTTCGTGTGTGACTGTACACTCATCTTGCGCTTCACGATCACCGAAGAAGATACATCTTGCATCCCGCTCGCACGTCACACACCATATATGACTGTCTCCCTCATACTTATTATCAGAGGTTAACCCGCGCTCATCCGTCAGTCGACACGCGGGCACCGGGTGGGAAGGTCGCATTATACCGTTACTTTCTCTATGCGTATTATAAAATACGGAACGTATGCGCTTGACTACAGTTGTCGCTGCCGCACAGGTGGCTCAAAGGGCGCAGGTCATTGCGGTTCTCAAAACTGTTTAATTAGGGCAAAGTTGATGACATTTAATAGCGAGGTGCGAAAGTAGATCACCGCCAAAAAGGTATTATCAACGGCCAATCGGGTGCACGCAAAATGACAAGTAAGCTAGATCATTCGTTTAGATGATCGGCGGTCGGGCGGCACTTCTGCGATTGGTGTGTGCGGCGCAGGCCACGCCTGTACCGTTATAGGGGGGCAATGACTGCCCCAAAGTGGGGGCTTTGTAGATCACGAGAGGGGACTTGTGACATACCTGCTATATGATAATTAATACGATATCATTTTATTGAGTTGAGCAAACTTAGTCAATATGCAAAATGTAGAAACAATTAATAAAGATCAGCTAATGCAGTGTGTTAATAAATTCATGTTTGTATGAATGCAAATGACATCAGATACTCAATAAAAACCTACGGTTGGTCATTTTAGACCACATACATCGTAAAGTAATTTTGTGTTTGGCACTTTTCAAAGCTCCTAGCAGTCTAATATACACTATTTGTTTTTCCATTTAATGTTTTATTCTAAGGGCCTTTGAATGCTTGTGTTACCAGAAAATGCTTGTTAAAATAATAAACACATATTTTTAACTTGTAATTAGCTAACTTGGTAGTTGATACAATACTATACTTTATATATGCTATAACAAACAAAGATATACATATTTTATACATAACTTACGCCAAAAATTTATTGGTTCCTTTCATAATTAGACCGTTTTTTATTATAAAAGTTTAGTACAGAGTTTCTAAAATTTAAAAACGACTTCCACCTTTAAAAACAAAGTATCATTGTATAAACTTTAATTTAACAAATTCGCTTGAACGGAATTAAAGTAAATACATTTGCTGTCTGTTTTATTAATAATTCTTGATAGACAATCAGCCTATGACGCCAACCACATAACCTGTTTATTGAAGAATCGATTTAACAGTTTCATTCTTAAAAGGCCGGCATCACACTCGCGAGTCTCTCCTGTCCGTGTCTCTTCTATAAAAATCACATTGAACAATAAATAGGCCAATCGCCTTACGGAACAACAACAACAAACAAAACGGAGCTTATGTTTTCTGAATTGTAAATATTTAATATTGCTTTGTCGATATAAATTTCCATCTAAGAATAAACCATCGATTTTCTCTAAAGTTTCGAAATCATGAATAGTTGCACTAAAAGCGACATAAATAATGTTGTTTACACTATCATATAAAATGCACGCGACACTTGGGTCACGCTAGTTATGTGCCAAGTATTGTAATATATCGATAAATTTGTTAAGAAATCAGGAGTGATTTTTTTTATGTAACAAGAGGCAAGAGGCAGGAGGCTCATCGTGATACCGCCCATGGACACTAACATTGCGAGAAGGCTCGGCAAGTCGTCAGCTTTTTAAGAATTACATACATTCCATATTCCATTTTATAAATATACTGATGCAAAGAAAAATATTAAAACGGTAAAAGGAAATCAATATTTTCGAAAAACAAATGATGAAATAGTTGAAAACAATTGAATTTGGAAATCCTAACTAAACAGGAGATTTGATATCAAAGTGGCCAGTACGACAAAACGCTAATTTCATATATAATATTGTGTTTCTGATGGATCAAAGATAAAAAATATACAATAACGATAATACCAATGCCATTTATATTTGTACATAATGTCTCCTAATTATTTTTATTAACAAAAATATCTAATAAGATATATTCAAAGCAGTTATAAACTTGCAAAATATTGTTATAATAATAATACTTCTAATTTTATGACAGCATTTTATGTAACAGAAAACAACGGGCAGGAGGCTTATCTGATGTTAAGTTATACAGCCGCCCATGGTTACTCACATGGACTTTTAATAATTGTTACGCTCTTTTCTTGGAGGACCCTAAGTGGAATTGGTTTGATTACTATATTATTTAAATACGGATTATGCCAACAAATGATTTTACTTTGTGATAAAAGAAATGGATCAGTAATTCAGCACACATATTTCTATTTCTAATTGAGCAAGGTATCAACAATACAAATATTTTACGCGAGCTTATTGTGCCAAGGTAAACATTTAATCCAAATCATAAAAGCTAGTTTCTTATAAGAAATAACATTTTAAACATGTTATATTATGATTTGAGTTTCGAAAGTAAAATCTAATTAATGGTTTGGTGATATTTTTGTATGAAGGCTGTTGTTAATACGTACTTTTAAAAATATAATAAAGTATTTAATTACTTGACTTACAAATTATTTTTTTACTTGACTTAGTCTATATTATCACTTCAATTAATCTCAATATAATTTTAATATTAAATTTTCTAATTCTTATTTCAAATCTATTTCCTATTTGACAATGCTATGCCTATTTGCCTTACCCTTAAAGTCAAAGTCAAATCATTTATTTCAATTAGACCATCTAAAATGGCACTTTTGAACGTCAAAAATATTTTAACTTAGGATCTTAGAATACCAAATATACTATGTTAAATTAGTGATATGAGTATATAACATAATTTGTTCTTTACGTGATAAACTAATTACGGCGTAAAATAATAAAAATTATAGTACAGCACTATACTAAAAATTGTATTTTATTCATCGATTGTGAGCACATCACTGCTTTCTAATGTAAACTTAATAACCTATGGTTAGCACCCACTGCGCGAAGGTTACGTATAAAACCAGGGGTCAAATTTGTACTTACTGAAGACCAGAGGCCATGAAAACAAATAAACTTACCAAATAAACTGGTTTTTATATAGGAAAAATATCTTTGGTCTTATTCATTTAAGAGAACTAATCCTTGTTTAAAAAAGAAATAATAATGTAGTAATTAATTTTTTTTTTGTATTATTATATGACATATGTACTAAACTTAGTCTTACTATAGTATTATCATTGTACTTTTTCAGCGTATTTAACTGTCAACAGTTAACCAATTACTTTGTTAATGTAAAAGGGCTCCTACAGGAATTTTATAAGAAGAAATAATCCACCGAAAAAGGTTTAATTTTCGCTAATTTTCATGTCTGTTTCGTTGATACCTAATTATTTTAATAACTACTGGAGACACAAATCTATTTTATACATTATTTTTGAACGTACCTAGATTGCTGAAAATTACTCAAAATTTAAATAAAAATAATAACTATTAAAGTGTATAAAACCTTTTTAAGAGACACCAATACCATTGATTACTATTGAAGTTTTCCGTAAATTAAAATACTATTCAACTTACCTAATACATTATGTAACACGTTTTACAATATAACATAACGGCCATGCTAATATCGATTTTTTAAATTATTAATTGGGGTCGTGTTAAAATAAATGTCTCATTAATTCTGACGTCTCAATTTGTCAATGCTTTAAAATATATTCTTGTTAGAATTCTTTTAACGAGATTAACATTATTAGTTAGAATTATAATGTATTATTAGATATATTATTCTGTCACAACCCTTTTGTCATAAAATATAAAGTTTTTATAATTTATTTATTTATATATATAATTTATTAGTACTAAAACAACATGCATGCTTTAAAAAATCAAGAAAAAATGACGTTACACACATACACATAAATTACTTAAGAACATAGAAATTACAAAGTAGGGAGGAGAAAAACACAGGCAAACAATAAAAATAATAAACAATAAATATGTATCCGATATATATATATAATATGTACCTATGATAACTGTATCAAAAATGTTATGCTTACTGTAAATGTAGATAGTATGTAACTAAATATAACAAAAAAAGCTCAAAACTAAAAGTTACTTCATAAGGGCAATTATGGTTTCAATATCAGAATATAATCTCGTCAGTTGAGATATATATATATTATGTTTCTGATGGATCAAAGATATAACATACATTTCAATGCCGTTTATATTTGTACAAAATTACTCGAATTAACTTTTTTGTATAACTTCTGATTGTCTGATATAGATTGCTTATTAGCTACAGGTGGCCGAGTTTAAAATCGATTTAAAATGAATTTGTTATATTATAATGACAAAAAATAATAAGTCTAATATTACTATTCAAAGCAGTGGTAAAAGTGCAAAATTTTGTTATAATAATAATACACCCAATTTCATACACCGTAGTGAATATATTTTAAAATTATATATTTTAAGGAATTTAAAACAAAATTATTCAGTGGTCACCCGGCACATTAACTTACGCCGTCACTCAAGCGTAATTTCACGTAGTTCCTGTGACTTTCGAGAGATGGCGCTGAGAGCTTTATTTCAACATCATTGCACTTATTACATTTGCAATACATTCTGAAATTACATTATACCATTTATTTGTAACATCTAAAATCTATTTCGTAGCTGTTCAAATAATTAATAAAAAAAATAATCAGTGGCGCTACAACCCCTTTAGGTCTTGGCCTCAGATTTCTGAATCTGTTTTATGATCATTTTTAAATCTAATAGACAAGTAGGTGATCAGCCTCCAGTGCCTGACACACGCCGTCAAACTCAAACTCAAAATATCTTTATTCAAGTAGGTAACCAAGTACACTTTTGAATCGTCAAGTTAAATTAATCGTAAATTTACATTTACTACCAGTTCGCAAGTCAAGGGCGTAGAGCGGGTAAGAAGAACTGGCAAGAAACTTTCCGCCACTCTTTTTAATCGCCAAGTATTGTCATACAAATTGTTTGAACTGGAGCAATTCAATCCCAAGGATTAGGATCATTTAAGTAGTCCTCAAATTTATAAAAAGCTTTGTTGATTAATTTTCGTTTAACGAGGGCTTTGAATTTATTTAGTGATAATTCTCTAATTTCGCTTGGGAGCTTGTTGTAAAAACGAATACAATTTCCATATAAGGAGTGGTTTATCTTTTGGAGCCTGGTTGGTCGTACACTCAAATTAGTTCTATTTCGCGTATTATACTGGTGAAAGTCACCATTTGTTGTCGACTTTTTGGGTCTAAGACATGTCGGTTTCCTCACGATGTTTTCCTTCAACGTTCGAGCAAATGTAAAATGCGCACATAGAAAGAAAGTTCATTGGTGCACTGCCGGGGATCAAACCTGCACGAAACTGCACTGCAAAGAGTCGCACGCTGAAGCCACTAGGCCAACACTGCTCTAACTGCATATAATTGATACCTAAAAAAAATATTATCCACATAAAATCAAAAATAAACAATACTAACAGTACCTATCTTGACAAAATTTATGGCAGATTTTTAGCCGAGTGCCTTGTAATATAATAAACAGCACAGAAATCAAGAGTATGACCCCGGCTTGCCGGTTCCTAAGTTGTTGCTGCTGATCACCAACTGACTGAAAAGTTACGACGAAGGCAAGACTTCCAAAATTAAATAAATTCAGTAAATGATGTCATACTTTAAATTAAATAAAAAAGTAAAATGAAGGAAATTAATTAAAAGTTTCTTCTTTAAATGCATACTTCGTCAAACTAATAAAGCACGAGTTAATCTGAAAATAACTTGAACTTACAATAATAAACGTTTATCTCACTAACTGCGGTACTCGTAACAGCTATAAAGTTATTGAAATCGAGATTAATGAAAAACTGTATTCAGGCGTGGTACAAGAAGCGGTGATTTGCATTTTCGAAAAACTATATCAAAATTCATTAGCTATTTAAACTTACTATAAATTATCACAGTAAACTGCGTTTTATGTGAATATATCCCGCGAGTTTTGGCGTTTTATCTAATTATTACAATTTAGGTTAGATTCAGAAATACAAAAAATAACAATAAGGTTTAATCTTGGACCCTAAAAGTTCACCTGATTCTTTTAATGATTAACTATTCAAGTTGTTATATATTCTTCTATCGTATTTTAGTGTTTTTAAAAACAAAATATTTAATCTGCTGTTTTTTTTATTACAGCAAATTCAGTTACTTCATCGCTTACACCATCCAAAAAGCAATAAAGCGGCACACTGTGTCATCGTTTTACAATTTAATAAAACCATATCTCGAACGCCACAATCAGCAAGAATAATATTCGTACAATTAACATTTACAACGCTAATAAACACGACATTATGCCACTGTACTTTATTAGTTATAAAAGTTATGTTTATCGGGTTCACGGTAATAATGCGACATAAACAGTGTTCACGACAAAAAATCTTAATGTCTTGATGAAATCTGAACGACGTCGTAAATTTTTTGATGGTAATTGCAATAATTTTAATTTTCGCATGGACAATGTTGGGAAATATGTCAAGATTGTATGCGTTTAAGAAAAATCGAGACTATTTTTTAACTGACTAAAAAACATAGGATACTGAAATATAATTTTTCTGTTTTTTTTTTTGCATCTAAAGCATAATTTTTGCGACCGATGGTGGAGATATTAAACGATTTACAAATAATTTTCATTACTAATAATAGACATAATAATTTTGCTTTTACGTCCATAAATAAAAAATTGTTAAACGCATTATTAAATTTTCAAATTGGTTTACTGTTTTTTAATTCGATTTCTTAGATTAAAAATACTTCTACGCAAATGGCTGATTAATTTAAAAGACAGGCGTTTTAACCGTATAGCATGCATCTATTTGTCGTAATTATTAATTTTGTATTTAAAATTGCCCACTACTCTGAGGATAATTGTCTTAAGTTAAAAACGACAAACCTGCAAAAAATTTGACAGTCGTCAAAACAAAATTTTGATTTACACTTTAAAGACGTAAGACTGCAAGATCCATAACAGAAATATGAATAAAACTAAAAACAATTAGTTGACCCTCCAGGTGGTCAAAATTCAACGATCAATCAAATTAAGGTCAAGCAACAGACGCCAATACAATTCAATCATAAATTAATTTTAAACAATTGAAATATTCGTTGGAAAAAATGAAGATTTTCGAGAAGGATCTAAGTTCAAAGAAGCAAGAAAAGGTTTGGGTATCATTAATATTGTCGACTAGCGCTCCATATTTTATTGCGTCCCGAATTCAATACGCGACAAAATAGAATAAATCGTCGATTTTTACACTTTAGAGATCCTTTGGTATTCGAAATCCTTTATTCGTTCAGAATTTATTCTGATAAAAGTTTTAAGTTTGAAAACTCACTGTTCTGGTCTCTGGCAGAATGATCAGCGCTGTGGAACACGTCTGCTCCACAGCATAATGCTGGGCCAGGGCAGTTACAACCACAACACACACACATTACGAGTACACACTTAAAATGTAACTTGTGTCTTAATTTTTTTTCTTTCTTTTTTTATTATTATTTGTGTGATTCCGTGCGTGTGTTTTTCGTTAGTAATAAATGTCATGTCTAAGTTTGATAAGATTACTTACAACTATGTTTCGTGAGCGCTTGAGAACTAAATAATATAAAATGTAATTAAATAGTTTTAAAAATACTCAAATTTGATTGGTGTGGCCTTTTGTGTCTAATGACCATCCATTATTGGGTCCCAGAAAGGCGCATTTCCTAACAATGCTTCATTTCACGTAGAGAGAAGAATTTATTGATTTGCTAGGGTTTGACCACTATACTAAGATTGACAGTGGTGTTCGTTTATAAAAATATACTTAAAGTATTTATACTTTAAAAATACTACGTTTTTCACAATTTATGATTTAAAAAAATATAATGACATACATGATCATTTAAGTCCAAGTTTAAAGGTCCCCGATCTGAAGAAGCCATCATAATTCCATATTATCAATTAAATCTACGGATCACACTTGGCCAAAAACACAAATGCCGTGCCCACGCGGCAGGATCATTTTTTGCGAACCACATCAGTGTACATTGATTAATGATTTCGTTCCTGTTGTATTTTTATGGTTTTTGGAGCATCTTTTTATTGTAAGGGTTTCTGATACAGTTCGATACAGCTTCATTTTATTGTTATCTATTGGTATTTTATATCTGACGTTAGTAGTACATTTTGAGGCTAAATTCAGGCCGTTGAATTTATTTGGTTCTTTGTCAAAGAATATACTGTCAAGGTTCTATAATAGTCGTGTTTTTAAACAAAGATGCAAATTATTTAAAATCAGAATAATATGGGCAGAAAATCAGAATAGGCTGGCATTAACAAATTTAATGTAAAAAATGATCTGTACCAAAGCTGTGTCGACAGTTAACTGGTGAGCAGTTGAGACGTATAACCAAGAAGTCCTGGGTTCTACAGCCGACGAAATAAATGCTGGTTCCCTACTAACCTTGAAAAATATTTGATAGGGATTACGGAATTTCAAATACCTAAACGGTATTATTTTGAAAACCTTTTATTATTCTCATTCGCAAAAAGTATGAAAATATAACTCGATCAAAATAATGGTTACATTGTGCGTTGCGCAAAATATTCTTTATGTTGGAAAAAAAATCTAACAATTTTTAAGTGCTATACAAAGTACAATTTAACAATTGATATTAAAGTACAATTCTTTTGAGATTCGTTCTAAATTCATACACAGCCATAATTTACTAACAAACCGACAAAAATTAAGTACCTTGACGAATGACTTTGAAGATACGTTTTCAATTTACTTTCTCTAGTACTCGAGATACGCAATTGAGGTCTGTTTAACAATGTAATAAGGCCCATAGTGGATTATTTATTTCTGTGACAAATTCATTGAAAGTGCATTGAATTCGACAATACGAAATAATGGCATCATTTGACACGATCTCTCAAAATATTTTTGAAGCCAAATGCTTTGAGAATCGGGTGATGTCGGCTAATGAAATGTGCAAAGTTTTGTGTGGTTCAAGATGTTAGATTAAGCGGCATACGTTTATTGTCTAAACATTTTCTTAGTAGGTATTTTCTTTATAACGTATATACAGTTTTATAACGTATTTATTTATATAAATTCAAAATCATTTATTAATTTAGGTAACACAATGTACACTTATGAACGTCAATAAAGAAATGCATATTAAATGCTTCTAATTTTACATTTACTGCCAGTTCTCAAATCAAAGGCGCAGAACGGACGAGGAGAACTGGCAATAAACTATCCGCCACTCTTTTTAATCGCCAAGTTTTTTGTTTTACAAAATGTTTGTAAGCAGCTACCATTACACCATGTTACACATGACATCTTTAAGTAATTAATAATAAAAATAAAAAACCAGTACTCTAATATTCCTGAACTTTCTATTATTCTTTGCTTCTACCATCCATTTCATGCCAATAATTTCTATTATATCGTTCCTACGCTTCTCTTCCTCAAAGGTCCCTTACTACGTGTGGCTTCGACGGTACATTTACGGCCTTACATTCATACTTGCACTTTATTTGTAAGGCGTCAGACCATAGTAATTTTAGCCTCACTTGTTTATAATGTAAATCATTTTGCTTCATTTGCTCTCTGGGCACTAGTCATAGACTCCTGTAAACCACTCAGACTGACCATATACATGACAGTTTTTTATACTGATAGGTACTGGTAATTGAAGGGAGTTCTAAAAGAACTTTTTTTTAAATAGATTTTGATATTCTTGTAGGTTACTTCTATTTATTTATTTCGTAATCCTTCTTCCTCGTTATTTTTTTTTAAATAAATGGAATGATAATTAAAAAAAACGCTAAGTGCGTCTAAGGTATTTCACACTTTGGCATCTGCCAATCTAAAAATAATCGCAATTATAGTACCTATATATTTATAGTTTTTATCCCAATACAATGAAAATTAACTACCAATAAGTCTACGTATATATTTCGTTTCAACTCCTTCTTGTACCACACGTAAAATGCAGTAAACAAGACAATACTGCGTTAAGTGGGGGGTCTATTGGACCCCATTCGAACAAAAACGTGTCAATATTGTGAACAATGTTTTCGTTCGCTTTGTGGTCGGCGAAGATAAATTGCTATCGCCGTTTACGAATAATATAGGATAATTTGTTGATATTAATTCTGTATGCTAGTTTAGAGTGGATGGTCCACTCCAGATTTAAAAAAAATGTATAACAAGCATTGTTTTATATTATTCAATAATACAGACAGCAAAACCAAATAGGTCCGATGTTTGCGATCTACCAGTCCAACCGGTTGATAATATATATTTTTAAAGATAATATTGGGGCAACATAATGTTGATGTTATTAAACTTCTAATTACGTGAAGCTTTTACAATCCAAGTCTTGTTTTTTCCAAACATCCTTTTTGTTACGTTTAATTTAAATTGCAAAAAATTGTGAATCCAGCCAGGCCAGGCCAGAGTATGATTTAATTATCTCAAATTTAAATAGACGAGAGCGTAGACAGAAAGTAAAATTGTGATTTCAAGTTCTAAAATTAAAATAGGCTACTACAGAACAAAATACAGTAGAACCTCTATAAGTCGAACATCAAGGGAGACGCCAAAAAATTCGAGTTATAGAGTTTTCAACTTATGGAGGATTTCGACTTAGGCGGATTTTGATTCGACATAAAGAGTTTGAGGTTTATTCTTATAAATTTTGAGTTCGAGAGGTAAAATAAATAGAAATTCAACTTGCGAGAGGTGACAAACATATTTTTATTTATTATAAATCAACATTATTTCAAATCATTTTAAAATAAAAATATGGTATTAATAAAAGTCAGTCATTTTTTTTTGCTTTAGATAATTTGGTTGTTCTCTATCTATAGCATTGTCTAATCTATAAAGAGCAGAAAATTCTTCTTCTTCAGAGTTAGGTACTGGTTTGCTCTATAAAATTACGTAAGGTATTCAATGCGGTTCGGCCTCTTTGATGGAAACCATGAGGCATGTACTATTCACGTCTACTACTGCTACTGAATCGATAATTTCGTCATCAGATAATTCCCAGCAGTCATAACTCCATCATCGCACGCACAAAACGTTCCTATTTCGAGATACAGAGGTCAAATTTAATTTTTCGAGTTATAAGATGGAAAAATGTACCAAAATGGTTGGGGGGGACTCGGTGATTATTTCGATTAACAGAGGGTCAAGATTTCAAGTAATGGAGGTTTTGGTGTTTTAAGGGAAGGGAACAAAACATTTTTTCGAGATTTAGAGGTTTTTGACTTATCGAGGTTCGATTTAAGTGATTTCATGTTCTTAAATTTAAAAAGCCAGGGCGTGTCCTTACTATTGCCGTCTGCTACTGTTTATGGACACATTTCAAGCGCAGTTTACCAGTCACCGCCTACCGAATATTCGTCTATTGTGGCCTAGCATCTGTTTTATCGCATAACGACCCCAGGTGGTTGACTGCGCAATCATATCTCATAATATCTCCCAATGGGGATCGCAATGTGTGAATTTTGAAGATTTTTATCGATGTTTTTGTGGTCGTTATAATAAAAATTATTGATAACTTTAGGCGCTGAACTAATCTGACCTTGCTCATGTTGGTAAAATATGAGATTCTTCCTCTGATAGCAGATAGTTTGATGTACTGGATTTAGACAAATCTTGTTCTTTAACTAAGCCTCTATTTGAATAACGAAAATCTTTCTAGATTTTGCATTATATTGCCCCGTACTAGGGGTCTGTGGCGTTAAACTATATAACTACAAAATATAGTTTCAGTTGGTATAATAATATATGATAATAATTGGACTATACTTTATGTTTTTCTAGATATTTATTTAACAAAAAAAGCCTTTTATTTCTTGCAAATCAAAGTAAACATAGTCCTATTATATTTTTTTAAAGTAAATACATTACACAAATTTTTGTCTGTACTAAGTACGCATAATATCTATTTTCTAATTATTTTGCAAGAACTTCTGCGCAGATGAAGTCCTCCAAAGATCTCCAGGTATCTCTATCATAAAAAGAGTTATTCACTATCGCATAATAAATAACTCTGTTTATTAATAAGAGACCTTTGTGTCAATTTTTAAACTTTTTCTACAACCTTAATTAGTAGAAAAATTTACGAATTGTACCACAGATTATTTGTATTTATATTTCTGACATTTTCACATAGAGTGTAGAATTAGATTGAAAATGGAAGAAATGTTATGTGGACTTGATAAATACACACCGTCGCAAATGTTAAGTTATAAATTCCGCGATTTGTATTCGTTAAATCAATGTTGCATCGACAACGCGCCATTGTAGCTTTAGTTCGATTTTGTTCGGCTTGACTTGAGACTGTAGCAGATCAGAATTATTTGTTGTATTTAGTGTTTTTCTTTTTGTCCATAACATTTTATGGAAATAGCAGATTTTTCGCTTGTTCACGAATTTCAACAATTTTAAACGGATTTCATGTTTCACGAGCAATGTTGGCCTAGTGGCTTCAGCGTGAGACTCTAATCCCTGAGGTTCAACCTCAGGGCGCGCACCAATGGACTTTTTTCTATGTGCGCATTTGACATTCGCTCGAACGGTGAAGAAAAACATCGTAAGGAAACCTGCTTGTCTTAGTCCCAAAAAGTTGACGGTGTATGTCAGGCACAGGAGACTGATGAACTATTAGGTTGACAAATTACAATTAAACAGATACATAAATCTGAGGCCCAGACTTAAAAAGGTTGTAGAGCTATTCATTTATTTAAATTAAATTTTATAATACCATAATGAACTACTTTTTCTAACTCGAGTCTATATTTAATACACAAAACGATGAGAATAATCAATCAGCTAAGCAAAATGCATTTTGTTATAAATGTGTTATACTTGTGTTAGTATACACAATATTATATTTATTAAGTATATTAATAGTAAGTAATTAATAAAATTACAATTGCCTCAGATATGTTTTAAAAACCACAATTTTCATTAGATTTCTTTCAGTATTATATGGTTTTGTTACGGTGTTTTCCTTCGCAGCAAGTATTAATTATAATAGCTTATAGTGCACAGCCGGGAATCAAACATACGACCTTACAGTTTAATAGTCACTACTCTGTCTTTTAGTCACAGGCGGAAAAATAAATGCAGCACAAATCCTTGTATACTTTATTAATTTCTAAATCCTACAGCTAATATAAATTATTTATAAAATTATTAGTTAGTATAGTTTATATAGTTTATATAGTTTATATAGTTTATATATAGTATAAAATAGTTATATTTGTGTAATTTTACTAACGATATAACCATAGATGGAATACATAATATACACAAAAAGGTTCAAACATTTACAAAAGGAATAAAATAATAAAAATTATTCAATACATTAACTAAGTAATACCTAATTTGGCTGTGTTGTGTCATGGTGTGAAAGAGAGGGTGTTTATGTGGGGTGTGCTCATGATGCAGATGATTTAGCGTTATGGATATTCTTAATTTTAAGTGAATTCCGCGATAGCTTAAACAAGTCAAGGCTTAATTATTGATCGTATGTCCGGGCTGCGCGATACAAAACTGAACCTTTAATAAACTAGAAATTACACGAACTGCGCAAAATATCGACTGCTTTATATGTTAGTCTGAACAATATCGCTTCGTTAGCTTTTTGTGCGACGAATCTGTAATCGGACATTTATTCATCGATATTTCATTTCTAAACACAATGTATTAAGTTTACTCAAGATGTATTTCAAACACAAATGCAATAAGAAAAGGTAACGTTTATGTAACTATGTTTTTATTTTAGTATAAGAACGAAAGTAAACTGCGCAACGACACGGTTTCAGACAGTTCTTATCTGAATTATATCTTATATCTGAATGCGAACGGGTCACCCTGAGTCTTCAGACACCCAACTAGGCGGGTTGCACCGGAAGAGTGTCTTAGTGGGATGACTGGTCCGAGTCGAAGCTCAAATTCAGATAGGTCTGGGCTTCAAATTTTTGTATCTGTTTCATGATCATTTTTCAATCTAATAGGCAAGTAGGTGATCAGCCTCCTGTGCCTGACACGCCGTCGACGTTCGGTCTAAGGCAGGCTGTTTCCCTCGCGATGTTTTAATTCACCGTGCAAGCGAATGTTAATGCGCAAATAGAAATAAAGTCCATTGGTGCAAAGCCTCAAAATATCAAAATTCAAATATCTGTATGCTTTGAGTTGAAGGAAATGCATGCGCAAATATGTTTCTTCTCATTTATAAAATTCCTTAGATATTTTTTGTTTGAAAATCATAACTTTACCGATCAAATAGATTTAAATAAAACATCATCGTGTCTTACAAACGGTAAAGTAAAATATATTAATTTTACTAAACACTACTTAAATATATAGTGAAATGATAAAACATTCCAATAACTTATATCACGCAAACCGTTATTATGTACATTCTATGTGAACCTTGACCGAGCCGTGATTTACTTCGACACAAGATTATTACAATATTTTAGCCTTTTCGGTGACTAAGAATCTTGTTCACCAGCTACTTCAAGCTCATAAATTACTGCTTTATTTATTGTATAAAAAATTAAGAACGCAGAGACCACCTCTGTTACACATTGCCTATTCCAGAATATTTTTTTTATAGAACAGATTGCAAACGGGCAGGAGGCTCTGATGTTAAGTGATACCGCCGCCCATGGACACTCTCAATGCCAGAGGGCTTGCGAGTGCGTAGCCGGCTTTTTAAAGAAATATAATGATGATAACAAATGTACCATGACTAGGAAGTCCTTTTTGTGTGGTTAGCAAGTAAAGTGTAAGTATTTAACGGTAATAAAGAAAAATTTAATAAAATCTATATACCTTTTAGTTGGACTTTTTAGATTTGGGAAATGTTTTTGCAAACCAGTTAACATTACTCTTACTATTCTGCCAAATGCTTCTTTTTTAATTTTATAACATTAACAAGTGGAGCATGTTGCTCAATGATAAAAATGGTGTGAATGGCAGCAATTCCTTGTATCAATAACAGGTCGGTTAAACGGAGTGCCGGAATTCGGAAAATTTATTGCCAGTTCTTTTCGCCCGCTCTACGCCCTAGATTTAGGAACTGGTAGTAAATGTAAATCTAGACCTTACACTTTTTATATTGACGTACATAGTAACTATGAATCAATTAATTTTGATTTGATTGCATGGTGTGACCAGGCTTTCTGCTACTAAGAGAATAGAAAGAAAAAAAAAAAGTCCCGCCTTTCATTTTCCTTAAACACTGTCTTATATATATATAAATAAGTGTGTATTTGTGTATTTAAAGATATGTTAAGAATATATAATAAGTACACGCGCCACCCAAGCACTACTGTGCGAAATTTGTCTTGATTTTCAATTGCAGACCCACTTAAAGAATGCTGGAATGATATTTTTTGCTTTAAAATTATATTACGCTTTTGTTCGGAAACCTGCAGCTGAGTTTCATCATCGGACCTCAAGATAAATAAGAAATTCCACCCGTATCACCTCGACATCCTTCCTTCCACAACTGACCGTTTTAATGGCAATTTTTACCGCGCGCCACAACTATGTAAAACCCACTGAAGTATTTCCGAACTAATTTGACTTAGTGTCACATATTTGTCAGTGTCATCAGTGTCATCTCACGATCTTCACATCAAGTGAGTCTCCTACCCGTTTGCCTACTGTTATATAAAAAAAGCGCGCGCAAACGGGCACAAATAGAAGCCGATGTATACCATTTGTATTAGATTAGAGTGCTATGTTTAACTTATAAAATATTATATAATCTCCCATAAATAACCGAAGAATGCAATGAAAGTCACAAATATCTATTTAATAATAATTTAGGAGGCGCATCGAATCTCTCAAATGATTTGTCGCGCCCTGCTCGATAACTACTTTTAAAATAACTCATTGTTACAATTTCTTTCCGATATTTATTAACTTCACTTACAAAGTTATTTCAGCCTATAGATGTAAAATGAACCTTAATGCTTTGTAATAAGGTTTATATATGTTGAGATATCTTTGTCAATAACTTCAAACGTTTTATGTGCATGGTCTATAAATAAAATTAACACAAATGCCCTACAAAACGGTCACCCTGCTTAACCTATAAACGGTGAGGGGTGAAAATATTTTGACAACTAAAACGCTAAGCTCTGATAACTAGATATGCCTAATCAAATTTAACGATTATTATTATGTATGTTATGGGGACTATGTTTCCGCACTTACATACATTTGGTCCGCATGGCTGATTATTTATTTATTTAATTATAAGTAATCTTACAGCTAACATACATATTATACAACAAAACACTTAGACCGTACAGAAAGTCAAAACAGATTACATAGTGTACAATATATACGAAACTGAAAACAAATAAGTACATTAATAGACAAAACTATATAAAGAAAACTGAAATTTAAAACAAAAAAATAATACTTAATAATAATACCAGCCCGTCTCTTGTCTAGAATTTTTACAATAAGTTATTCCGTTACGTTTAAGTTATTATGTAAATTACATAAAATTAACATGAAAATCGGTTCAAAAGATAACATAGATTCAGTTCAAATAAATGTATTTATAAGATAGATAAAATTAGAAATCTCTAACTTAGATCAATGGCTAACGAAATGAAATATAATTAACATACTTAGTCCATTTTACGCTTAACTAGCGATATTATAAACAAACGAATAAAAAAAACCGTCAATTTTAAACTACAAACAAATTTGCCTAAAAATTATACCTACTTTTCGCTTTAAAATCTTATAAGTATATAAAATTCTCGTTTCACAATGTTATACTCCTCCAAAACGGCTTGACCGATTTTTATAAAATTTTATATGCATATTCAGTAGGTCTGAGAACCGGCTACTATCTATTTTTTCTATCCCTAAGTGATAAGGGTTGTCCACCCCTAACATTTTATTTTTATTTTTTGGATGAAATTTTCATTTTTTCATTTTTTTATAATGTACCATCAAAATATACATACAACCCTAAATTTTCACCCCTCTACGATGAACCCCTATTTTTTTATTATACATAGTTATATTTTATTTAACTAAAAACATGTTTCCTAGAAATAATATACATGGCAAAACAACGTTTGTCCGGTCAGCTAGTATCATATAAAATTTATTTAATTTCTCATTTTACATAAAGTATTATTCTTATTATTAACTGAAAGTCATATCCAGTATCCATAAACCCCAAATCGTTACCCAGCGACATTAAATCACTCCACTTCAACGATCTAAAGGACAATCGGTAAACAACAAAAGCTATGATTTGTTAGCAACAGATAAATACACTTCCAAATATGTATGATGGTTAGTTTGGAAGCCGATGTGTTGTCGAGATATGTCATCGGGACTTGATTTATGGCTTGATAAGACGATTGTATATTTCTGAAAATTCTATTAGATAAAAAAATATAAAGCCGAAATTTGTATCAGTAAATGAACAAGATAAACGAACATAAATGTATTTATGTTGAGAATACACAATAATACTAAACCGATTTGCTTATTTGTGGAAGTTCAGGGAAGGTTTAAACTGTAAGAAACATGTATAATATATTTAAAAAAAATTGTAAAACATGAGCATTAATAATTTAATTGCCCAATACAATCGTTTCTAGCTTCAAAACATTTGATTTCATTTATTATCTTATTGTTTTTTGTTTATTAGAAATATAAAAATTTCACTTGCTTGTCAAATATATTTAGGTTCGTTCAAAAATTTGGTTTGATTATTATAGGTATTGTATTTAATTAAAAATAAATATATGTAAGTGATACGTAGTTCACCAGGACATAGACATAACAATTATTATTAACAAAAACTCACACAAAATAACAATAATCAAAGAAAAAAAATATATAATGAGATATAAAAAAATATTTTTTTCCCCTTTTCCCATTCGGTTCGTTTCAAGTGTGTAATGCGTGTGTGCTGTGGCTGTAATTGGCCCTCGCTCAGCATTACGGTAAGGAGCAGAATATGTCACAGCGCTGCTCATTCTGCCAGAGACCACAGCAGCTAGTTTGCGCCTCAATCGCAAAAAAAGAAAGAAAAGGAATGTAATAGCATAATGACATCTAGTAGAGACAGAAAATGACTCACACATATCAAAACAAGATCTTAATACCAATGCTTTATCATAACAATCCCATGATATCGTAATATGAAAATAGCAATTCATACATTAGGCGTCTAGTTCTCGTGTCAAATTATGCAAATGGCGTCGATATGCTACCAAATATACACCGCCATTGTCAAGCTATGACTAAGTGCATAATACTAGCTCACTGAATCGGGACAGACTTATGCCAAAGAGTATAAAAAGAGAAGCTCACACTAGTATTGCCATAATTCTTTCACAAAATATGTCTTTATTAAAAGTAACTGAACCTAATAGTATAAGCGAAACAGTTTATTTGACTTAGCTATTCTCTGGAACTTTGGAGCTCGAAGAAGCTCAAACTCAAACTCAAAATATCTTTATTCATATAGGTAAACAACACTTGTGAACGTCAAAAAAAATTTTTAGTACAGTATAGTTCGCAAGTCAAGGGCGAAGAGCGGGCAAGAAATTTACCGCCACTCTTTTTAATCGCTAAGTTTTGAGTCATACAATTGTTAAAACTGGAGCAAATCAATCCCAAGGATTAGGATCATTTATATATATTTCACCTAGAGAGAGAGAGAGACACACCCCCCCCCCCCCCCCCCCCCCCCCCCCTTTTTTTTTTTTTTTTTTTTTTTTTTTTTTTTTTTTTTTTTTTTTTTTTTTTTTTTTTTTTTTTTTTTTTTTTTTTATTTTTTTTTTTTTTTGTGGGGGCCCGCCGGGGGGGGGGGGGGGTTCCCCCCCCCCCCCCCCCCCCCCCGACACCCCCCCCCCCCCCCCCCCCCCCCTTTTTTTTTTTTTTTTTTTAATAAAAAAAACAAATTTTTTATTTTTTTTTTTGGGGAGGGAAGAAAATAAAGATTATAAAGATTATTATTATTTAAATATTCGGCAAGCTCGCTTTGGTGTAAGAAGTATTTAAGGGGTTTGAACGTTAAAATACAGTTTTAGTTGAAAAAAGACTTGTAGGCAAACGTGCTGATACGTTTGCCTACAAGCAAAGGATATTAAAAAATCTAAATAAAAGGGATAATCAAAATGACAGGCATGTCCTAAGCAAACTACCAGGTTTCACATAGATTCGTGTCTTAGAAACTTTCTCTTGTCTTTGCCAAAAACAAAAGAGCTGTCACTCCAAAATCATATCTACATAGCATTATCTATGCATCATTACAAATTCAGTATTAATAATTTATCTGGAGCCGACGTGGGCGACACCTACTAGACAATGCGCAGTACTGATTTTTATTTAAACATTGCAACATTGTTCAAGGGCCTGCTTTATGTATTTTTGGGTTAACGGGTGTGGGTTGCTAGTAATTAAAAAGTGTTGATTAACTTTGATTTGTTATTATTGTATGTTTATCAATAACGATTATATCGATGATTACATCCAAATGAAGTCCCGCGGCCATGGCTGTCTAGAGAAAACGTTAGAATCAAAAATTAAAAGTTTGTTTTTTTTATACCTTACAAATATTAATTTTCTTATAATAATAGCAAATTGACAGCAGGCTCATCTGATGTTGTGGTGTTGTATTGTCCCCATGGACAGTCACATTCCCAGAAGGCATACAGCGCGTTAAATTGATATCTTTTAAAGTCGCAAGAAATCTTGCCCCAATATACTAAAACTAGGCAAAGCTGGCAGCCGAAAAGTTTATTTTTTATAACAGGGGGGCAAACGGGCAGAAGGCTCACCTGATGTTAAGTGATACCGCCGCCCACGGACACTCTAGATGCCAAAAGGCTAGCAAGTGCTTTGCCAGCCTTTTAATCATACTTTCAGTACCAGCAATACCTACAATCAAAGATTATTTAAAGTATACTTTACAATAATAAAGGTTAACAAGGTGGAATGGGCTACCAGGGAAACGAAAGAGAAGTCGTCCTTTTGCACGGTGGGCTGACGACCTTAAAGAAGTTGGTGGAGTAGATTGGTAGAAAAATGCTTACGATAGAGGTGAGATGGAGCCAATTAGAGAAAGCCTTGAAGAGGTCATTGGAAAAAAAGTACTTATAATTATTTATGTATATTTTTTTAAAGTGTGTGTATATTTTGTGAAAATGGATGAATGTTTCAAAGAAAATAAATGAGGCCTAATTATTATTATTATACTGTACAAATAATTCCTAAATAAACGCTACGTTATAATAACTATATAACACACCAATTATATAGTAATTCGAAGCGTAGCCAAGCGTTAGGCAAAAGCTTCGCCTAAGGCTCAACATATACAAAGCTTTCCAATAATCGCAAACCATACATCAAATGAATAATCGATGCTGAATTATTCATAAGTGCGCTTTCAAATTGTTTCGCGCCGAATCGAATGAGCATAATCGAGATGAATCGAATGGGATCAATCGAATTGATGGATTGTCCTCGATGTGATTCATATTCGATTGATCGATTGTCGTCGCATTGATTTATATATAGATTGATTCATGTATTCGATTTGTCTTTCAGTGAGTTTGAATGGACTAAAGCTATCTAATGATGTTTTGGTTTTACAGTTTAAATTGTATTTATATCTGTTTGAATGCATTAATAGGCAAATACTATTATACTATGTGAGGTGCGAAACAGCCCCAGTCTCAAAAATGCTTTTCAAAGATGCAAACGCGGCATACAAACAAGTCAAAACATGGCATTTCGCACCTAACGCGATGGCGCAGATCCTGACTGGGCACTGGGCTTTTGAACATTTATAATATACACTTCGAAAATCAGTACAAATTATTATAATTAAAAAGGGGCGTGCCTTATCGCTTGTATTTTGAGCGGTCTTAATTATTTAATAAGTTTTCTAAATGTTTGAACCTTTTTGTATATATTATGTATTCTATCTTTGGCTATATCTTTAGTATAATTCTTATTTGTTATATACAATTTACGTTAGCTGTATTACGAAATAAATTAAAAAATTGTACACAAAACAAACAATTCAAACAGATATAAAGGACACACGAATCATAATTAATCACAGTTATAGTAGACCACAGTTAAATTCCCGGCAAAAATATTCATTTTGGGACAACTTTTCTAAGAATTAAAAGTTCTGTCACATGTGATAGGACAGACATTTACAATTCAAATCCAGAGGACAACTATTACCCCTAAACTGCAGAAGCTGCATAATAAATCAGGATGAAATAATAAGTGCCCCACGTCGATTAAGGGTTATTACAAGTGGGCCAGAAATACCGTTGGGAATCAAACCAGCGATCACGATGCGGCGTCACAAATTACAGGTCCCGAAGTGTAACTTTTGGTTATCGAAATTTAATGGGTGTCGCAGGTAGATTAGGTAAACTGTTCTTTTAAATATATTTGGTATCTGAATTGTTTATTACAGTTGGTGCATAAATTGGAATTACTAAAATGTTCATACAAGTGTACATTTCTTGGTGGGTCATTAATAAGTAAGTACAACTGCAAATGAACAACGTCTTATATTTCTGTTTCATATTTGGGAAAGCCTTACAATTTGACAACTTCTCCAGCCTTTTGCTGATTAAATTTCTTTGAGTCTAAAATGTGAAGTCTATTTGTGTGATTTTTTATTCCAATTCATCATTCACTCTTATATCATCTTTAATAATTACTTGGTGGGTCTACATAAATAACTAAGAAGAAATATAAATAATTTGTTCCTGTCTTGAATCTTGCAATGTCACAACTTCTCCAGTCTTTTGCCGATAAAAGTCTAAAAGGACTATTTTAGTGTATTTTTATACCATTTCACAAATTTAAAAATTAATCGCCACTTCAAATATATTAAAGAGGATTGAAAAATACAGTCACTAATCAATTTTAATTTAATTAATACAACCTATAAATAGCCTAGATTGCTTGCACCAAAAATATTATTTTCTAAACTAAGACGAATTTAATAAAAGTAATTATAACTTTCCAAGTTAAACTACAACATGATATCGAAGCGATTATTTATGTGTTGCGACCAATTTGGAGCGATTTATTTCGCCACCAACCTATGATTTAATAAATTATACACCGCTAAAAGGTTATTGCCAAATGTTCGCGCGGAATTTCACTTGCTCTCATTTATAAAATCTGTTTAGGCTAAATTGTTGTAATATGTAGAGCAGATTTAAAAAATACATTTTAATTGATAGAGGACAAAATATTTGTTTTTAATATTTTTTTATTATTACTTAAGATGTCAAGTGGAACATGGTGTAATGATTGCAGCTCCTTACAAACATTGTGTAAAACAAAAACTTGGCGGAGAGTGTTTAGTGCCAGTTATTCTCGTCCGTTCTATGCCCTTGATTTGAGAACTGCAGTAATTGTAAAATTATATTATATAGAAGCATTAAATATGTATTTCTTTATTGACGTTCATAAGTGTACATTGTGTTACCTAAATGAATAAATGATTTTGACTTTAAATCGGTAGAGCTATCCTTAGGTCATGCATTCGATTCCCGGTGCGAAATACTAAAAATAGACAGCTAACTATGAATTGAGGTACCGAAAATAAAATCTATGCCATTATAGAGCGACAACTTTTTAAAAAAAAAAAAAAAAAAAAAAGAGGGGGGGGGGGGGGGGGGGGGGGGGGGGGGGGGGGGGGGGGGGGGGGGGGGGGGGGGGGGGGGGGGGGGGGGGGGGGGGGGGGGGGGGGGGGGGGGGGGGGGGGGGGGGGGGGGGGGGGGGGGGGGGGGGGGGGGGGGGGGGGGGGGGGGGGGGGGGGGGGGGGGGGGGGGGGGGGGGGGGGGGGGGGGGGGGGGGGGGGGGGGGGGGGGGGGGGGGGGGGGGGGGGGGGGGGGGGGGGGGGGGGGGGGGGGGGGGGGGGGGGGGGGGGGGGGGGGGGGGGGGGGGGGGGGGGGGGGGGGGGGGGGGGGGGGGGGGGGGGGGGGGGGGGGGGGGGGGGGGGGGGGGGGGGGGGGGGGGGGGGGGGGGGGGGGGGGGGGGGGGGGGGGGGGGGGGGGGGGGGGGGGGGGGGGGGGGGGGGGGGGGGGGGGGGGGGGGGGGGGGGGGGGGGGGGGGGGGGGGGGGGGGGGGGGGGGGGGGGGGGGGGGGGGGGGGGGGGGGGGGGGGGGGGGGGGGGGGGGGGGGGGGGGGGGGGGGGGGGGGGGGGGGGGGGGGGGGGGGGGGGGGGGGGGGGGGGGGGGGGGGGGGGGGGGGGGGGGGGGGGGGGGGGGGGGGGGGGGGGGGGGGGGGGGGGGGGGGGGGGGGGGGGGGGGGGGGGGGGGGGGGGGGGGGGGGGGGGGGGGGGGGGGGGGGGGGGGGGGGGGGGGGGGGGGGGGGGGGGGGGGGGGGGGGGGGGGGGGGGGGGGGGGGGGGGGGGGGGGGGGGGGGGGGGGGGGGGGGGGGGGGGGGGGGGGGGGGGGGGGGGGGGGGGGGGGGGGGGGGGGGGGGGGGGGGGGGGGGGGGGGGGGGGGGGGGGGGGGGGGGGGGGGGGGGGGGGGGGGGGGGGGGGGGGGGGGGGGGGGGGGGGGGGGGGGGGGGGGGGGGGGGGGGGGGGGGGGGGGGGGGGGGGGGGGGGGGGGGGGGGGGGGGGGGGGGGGGGGGGGGGGGGGGGGGGGGGGGGGGGGGGGGGGGGGGGGGGGGGGGGGGGGGGGGGGGGGGGGGGGGGGGGGGGGGGGGGGGGGGGGGGGGGGGGGGGGGGGGGGGGGGGGGGGGGGGGGGGGGGGGGGGGGGGGGGGGGGGGGGGGGGGGGGGGGGGGGGGGGGGGGGGGGGGGGGGGGGGGGGGGGGGGGGGGGGGGGGGGGGGGGGGGGGGGGGGGGGGGGGGGGGGGGGGGGGGGGGGGGGGGGGGGGGGGGGGGGGGGGGGGGGGGGGGCGCGCCCCCCCCCCTCCCCGGGGGGGGGGGGGGGGGGGGGGGGGGGGGGGGGGGGGGGGCGAGGGGGGGGGGGGGGGGGGGGGGGGGGGGGGGGGGGGGGGGGGGGGGGGGGGGGGGGGGGGGGGGGGCCGCACGGCGGGGGGGGTGGGGGGGGTTGGGGGGGGGGGGGGGGGGGGGGGGGGGGGGGGGGGGGGGGGGGGGGGGGGGGGGGGGGGGGGGGGGGGGGGGGGGGGGGGGGGGGGGGGGGGGGGCGCCCCCCCCCCCCCCCCCCCCCCCCCCCCCCCCCCCCCCCCCCCCCCCCCCCCCAAAACAAAAAAAAAAGGGGGGGGGAAAGGGGGGGGGAGGGGGGGGGGGGGGGGGGGGGGGGGGGGGGGGGGGGGGGGGGGGGGGGAGGGGGGGGAAGAAGGAAATATTTTTAAAAGGGGGGGGGGGAAGGGGGGGGGAAGGGAAAAAAAAAAAAAAAAATTTAAAAATTAAAGCCCCCAAAATTCCGCCCCGGGGGCCCCCGGGGGGGGGGGCGGGGGGGGGGGTAAGGGCCTTCCTTTTTGTTGGGCGGGGGGGGGGGGGGGGGGGGGGGGGGGGGGGGCGGCCGGGGGGGCGCGGGGGGGGGGGGGGGGGGGGGGGGGGGGGGGGGGGGGGGCCGGGGGTGGCCCCCCCCGGCCCCCCGGGGCACTGTTTTTGGGGGGGCGGGGGGGGGGGGCGGGGGGGGGGGGGGGGGGGGGGGGGGGCCGTACCTGCAAACCCCCCCCCCCCCCCATTCTCCCAAGGCGGGGAAGTTGGGGGTGTGGAGTGGGCCGTTGTGGGGGCGAGGTCTTCCCCATAAAAAATGGTGGAGGTGTGGTGGGTTGCGGACTAGGTTACGCTGTTACCGTGTCCTGCCTCGGGTGAATACTAGTGGGACAGTGGGGCTTTAGTTTGTATGCAAAGTAGCATGTCCCATAACCCTCCACCACAAGGCAAAAAAACTTCTCTGCCGTATATAATACCAATAATTAAATTGGTGCACAACTTCTCATGGCTTTAGAGTTATTGCAGCCATTATCGTTGGTTAAGAATAAAGCAATAAAAAATAATCAAAGATCATTTAAATATGAGGTTATAGATGGAGGCACTATCGCATTGATATATCGAAACACATTAGGGCTTATTAGCACACAGTTCCATGGCTGCACGCGAACAAAAAAACAATGGACTGAAACAATGACAGAAAATATCGTTTAATCCAATTACAATGATACATTCGAGAATTCGCTAGAATTGTATGGACATGGGCGTGATTATTTACAAGAATTATACATTTTAGATGATTTAAAAAATTCTGAAGAAATCTTATCTAGTGTCTGAATAAAAAAGCACTCAGCACGCTGCGTTAATTGGATCACATCAGTAAACTATATGAAAGACTTTATAAGTTTAATAATATTCAATGTCCTTCAATTTTAGTATTATCATTTTAATTATTATTTAAATAAAAAAAGAACAATAAAAACAATAACTAACCTTAAAATATATTATTAAAAGGAGTCCCTATAGGCAAGGGTAAAGGGACTCCTTTAACCTAGAGTGCTTTTTAAGGTTAGTTATTGTTTTTATTGATCTTTTTTTTTGTATTTATAAGCTAGATTAAATTTTATTATTTATAATATTTATTGTAGTATTTAATAGTAATTAAGTAATACTATTTTTAAACTAAAAGATACCTACATAAAAAAAAGAAAAACAATTTAATAATAAGTAGGGAAACGGACAGTCTTCTCGCTATCAATCTTTTCTAGTCAACAAATACTACACTTAAGTAGCATATGACCAAGTTTTGATTAGTTTTTATGTTGTAAACGCTAAACTGGCCAGTCCTGAATTTATTAGCTATAATAGTAATGTATCAAAATTTATCATTTACAATAGCTCTTGTATTTACTCAATTTTTTTAAATTATGTTAACTTATTTTATTAAATTAATTACCGTCTAAAATTCGTAATATTAGCGCGTTAAACCAATTCAAAAGGACATTAAAGATACATTTCAGAATGAGCCTAGTAGACTAAAATTGGGACGGCTGATGGCGACGTGTATCTCGTTCGTATATATTAAGTTTCTCATGTACATGAAATAAATTGTTTTTTGCAATGTGAAATAAAATTAAACATTGTTCGCAACCTCTAATAAAATTGAAAATTATATGTTTATTGTCTTATCCATAGAAATTTATTGACTATATCTGATATACATATACATCGGTCGGCAAATGGGTGGTCCATGTTAACATTTTATCATCGCGAGCTGAAATATTACCCATACTCGCTCCTTGATAGGCTTAACACCTCAGGTAAATGCCGCTATTGCTAGGTTCTAAACTTTTGTATTTTATATAACAAATCATTGTCAGTTAATTTCACTACATAAAAACATATATATATATATATATTTGTCAAATGTCAAAATCATTTATTCATATAGGTAACACAATGTACACTTATGAACGTCAAAAAAAAAAATATTACAACTAGGTACATTTACAACTCGTTATTTTGCATCAAGATTAAGAAATAGAATTGACAATCTAAGTATTTTTTGCTTTTATGAGTCGATAAAACATATTATATTGCCTTCTGGATATTATTATGGAATACTGCTCACATCTCTGGGCCGGTGCTCTCAAATACCAGCCATTTAGATTTTTTTTTGTTTTAATTTTTTTATGATACAGCATACAAAAATACATACAACCCCTAATTAACCCCTCTACGATCAACCCCTATTTTTTATTATTGTAGGTAGTTATTTTTATTGAACTAACAAAATATTTCCTAGAAATAATATACATGGCAA
This sequence comes from Pieris macdunnoughi, assembly GCA_905332375.1. NCBI lineage: Eukaryota > Metazoa > Arthropoda > Insecta > Lepidoptera > Pieridae > Pieris > Pieris macdunnoughi. The sequence continues at coordinate 820,195 of CAJOBZ010000021.1, read as the reverse complement.
AACAAACGTTTGCGGGGTCAGCTAGTTTTATATAAAATACTTTAGTTTTCGAGTATTATTGCGTAAATAACATAAAAATTGTATAAAAAAACTTAATTATATACATTCTTGGATATGTGAAGGGCCGCCACGTTACTAATACACAAATAGCACGTTTTTGTTACAAAATAAATTGAAGGTGATTCCAATCATTAATCTACAATATGACACTTGAAGATTTCAACATAACAATCATTTTCAAGTGCGTATGTAATGTTAAATTAATTATTTGATAAAAAAATAATTAAATTCAACAAGTGATTGGAAACCTTGACCGAAAATTAGTAGTACGTAATTTTAATAGAAAGTACGTTACTAATACATATTATATTTAGTTTTTATTAAATTTGCCACAAGTATTTTACAAAATATTTTACCTACAACTTAAATGGAGATTGGCAGGGCCCTTTATACAGATGACAGATGGTCTAAAACAGTAACCGAATGGACTGGTCCAAAAGAAAATAGGAACAAGGGCAGACCAATAGAGCGATGGGCCGACGGGATCGAAATGGTAGCTGGAAAAAATTGGATGACGATAGCAAGAAATCAAATTAGATGGAAAAAGTTCGAGGAGGCCTTCTGCCGGACATCGCTGCCGCATCTTAGAGTAGTAAAAATTTATATCCATTTTTGTTAAATGTATGTCAATAAAATGTGGATGAATAAAGGATTTATTATTATTTTACAAATCATTAGAAGTTAGTTAGTGTTGTATCGTTAGCAACTAAAATTATTATACATATAACAATTTGTATTAGAGATTTATTGTATTGCAAAAAAAATTATTACGAAAAGGAAGCAAAAAATTTTCTAAACAAAATTTAGTAGGAATCGAAACAGTTTTACTACGGCTTTGTAAAACTGTCATACATTACTTTAATAAACGTTGTAATAAAATTTGTTTCATTAAATTCTTTAAAGGCCGGCAACGCACTCGCGGGCCCTCTGGCATTGAGAGTGTCCATGGGCGGCGGTATCATATAACATCAGAGCCTCCTACCCGTTTGCAATTTTTTTAACAGAACAGGGGTTCTATAAAAAAAATATTTTTCAAACTTCGGAAAAATATATTAAATTTTGTTTCTTTTATTAAAACAACCCTATATATTTATTTACATGTAACGAAAATAAATAAAATAATATTTAAATGAAATAAGTAATATTAAGTCTTAAGCTGTATGTGTACTCTGGGTGGAAAGTATAACGATGATAAAGAAAATACGAGTAAATGCTGATGAGAAGCGGTTAACCATGGGTGGTGAAATTGGGTTGAGTAGGCCTTCTCGTACATGCATGGACCATATCTAGGAGGTACTAAAGAAGGGACAAGATAAAAGTACCCATACGGGCGTACATGCATGGTGATTGTCATGAAAGTGGACGAAGGACGAAACGAGAGAATGTCAGGGTAAAGGCTTGATAACATAAATAAATAATTAAAGTAAATTAAATCACTAACAAATGAGACAGATAATGTTTATCCCTAATTCTTAAAAACGTAGATGATTAAGAAACAAATTTATATACACGATTAAAATTCTTGAAAGTTGAACGAAATTCGAAACGATAAAAATATAGAAGCTCATTTTCTTTGCGTAACAAACTAATCGATGTAGATCCGATAAAAATCTTCTATATTGAATAGAATCGATTTGAACCGCATTGCTGTATGAATTAGGCGCTATTTATATTCCTAACGCATCGTATTTAACGGGAAACTAGATTTCAAATATCGTTATAGTCCAAGAGAAGATTCTGTTATTTTGTTGATTTTTTGTATTTAATTTTATAAAACTAGAAAATCACCATTATTTCTTAATGTTTAGGTCTATGTTATTAATTAATTGTTACAACGTAGCAAGTGAAAATCCTTTGTAAAGAGTTATTATTTTAAGCTTACACAAAGTTTCTATTTGTATAACTTCATAATTACAATATAAAAAATTAGGGTAGTGTTGGCAGACGTTTCAGCGGCGACTCTCATCCCTAAGGTAGTAGGTTCGATATCTGGTTGATCACCAATGGACTTTCTGTCTATGTGGGCATTAAACATTCGCTCATCGTGAGGGAACCGGCTTGCCTTGCCTCAAAAGCCGAACAAGTAGGATGATGATCACATACTTCATAAGATTGACAAATGATACTGAAACAGATACAGGGATCTGAGGACCAGGCCTACAATTGTAGGACTGGTTATTTGCTAGTCAAAAGAATAAGAATTTATAGGCTAAAACTGTGAATGCCGTTATATGTTTGACCTCTCTTAGTCTATATTACTAAGCCGGTAATGAACCAGCGATCACAGGTTGTATTGACACCCGCCAATAGATCGATGAATTTGTGTGTCGTCATGTGTAAAGGTCACTGAAGCTCACATAAATATTAAAAAGCCTTCTTTAGATAAAAGCGCCTACGCATTAGACTTCCGAATTGTTTTATGTATCAAATATATTTTTCGAGATTATGTATGGTAGGCATTTTAGAGTCTAAAGTAATGCGATTTTTGATATTTGCCTTGTGACTGATTTTGATACCTTCTAAGAATAAAGAGTAGACGGAAGGCGAGACAATGTATTGTGTTGTTTTGGTTAATGTTATAAAACCTTCTTTTTAATTTACTTTTATATTATAAAAAAAGATTAGGCCACAAAAGCTTGATGACAAATCAGACTTTTTTTACGTTCGGGCGGTGAGTACCAACGTCGATTGTAATGCTCAACAAATCTCTATCTGCATCAAAAAAGACGCTTTCAGGACACGCGAGGCTGATCCATTTTTTGACAGTTTACATGTCTTCAGGTGTAAGATGCCGCCATTGTATCGTCACCAATAACAATTGCAAAGAAGATCTTCAATTTTAAATTGCATATTCGTATTTCTTAATCTAGTTTATTGTCATTTAATTAGTAATGTTTTCCTTTAATTGTTGTTCACACTTGTCATCGATGCATGTGTGTTCTCTGTCTATATGTGTCTCGTAAGTGTGCCTTTTTCAAATAAATGCCACTGTTTTTTCGTCTTAAACATGCAATAGTAAGCACGAAGGCGTACCGTTTGGACTACATATTACTTATATTGAATCCTCCTAGATAAAACTAAACTAGTCTAATTGCACTCTTTGATCTAAGTACTCTTTCGTCTCTTTCCGTCAAATTGTCTTTACACTGTGACGAAAAGAGATAGGTGTGTACTTTAGTGTGGAAGTTAAAACGGTGAATTAGACTGATATTTCATGAATAATTAATTTAAAAATAATTCTACGTTATTAATAAAAACATATATGAGAACTTAACAGTATCACAAGACTAGTTTAACGCTAGTTTTAGTTATGTACGAGCAACGGCATTTTGCTCACTCAGGCTTTCTTAGTTTTATAAGAGTTACGCCCCGAGAGTATAGCCAGACGTAGGCACTCTCTTCGACTGTTACATTGCATTCATTCATCATTAGTTACATAGCAATTAACATTTAATTATTTCGCTTATATTCTATTGTTGTACGCAAGAGGTTAACATAGAATTAAACAAAAATCTTTTATTATTTAAAGCACCGCGATGACCCAGGAATCGTACAAGTTCATTTTCAAACGCATATTGTGGGAACCTGAACAATAATTTTAAACGCTTGTTGCAACTTCACGGAAGGTATACAATTCTAATGAGCCCACTTGAAGCCTCAAATCATTTAAGAATATCAATCACCCGCCTGATTGGCATTAGCATGAGTTTTATGGTCAATTTTTTTACCCTTCTTGACCCGGCTTGACCCGCCATTTGTATGATACAGCTTAATGAAAGTAAGCTTTACGTCCATTTATAATATTTCGCAATTTAATGATGATGTTGAGGTTGAATTGTGAAGCGTGGAATCGGATTGCTATGATCCAAATTTGGGTATAGATTTTTTATTTACTTAGATTTTACATGACGTTATATGAATGTTGCGGTATCACCTCCGTGGTTTAATATGGAAGCGAGAGCTTCGAAGCTAGATTCCCAGAAACCTAATAAAATGTTACTAATGAAGGGTCACTCTGCATCTTCTACCGCATTTACCACGGTGCTCAGAGGAGTTGTTCAGATTAATTCAGCTGAGATTTATCATCGGACTTCAGGGCAGAATAGGAAATTCCACCCCTATCACCTCAACGTCCGTCGTTCCACAACTGAGCTTTTTTAAGGCAGTTTTTGCCGCGCACCACCACTATGTGGAACGTGTTCGATTTAGCGTCCTTCAAAAAAAGAGCGTACCAATTCATAAAGGGCCAGTAACGCACTCGCGAGCCCTCTGGCATTGAGAGTGTCCATAGGTGTCACTTAACAGGTGAGCCCCCTGTTCTATAAAAAAATGTATATATTGCATCCTTGCATCAAAACAGGGGATTTCTTCTAAAACTTTTTTAAATAAAAATGGAGTATATTTATGTTATATATTATATAATATTACCAGGGTCACATTAACACGAAGCGCAATAATGTCGGCACATTAAGATTAAGGACACATCTAGTTGCTTTACCGGAGATCATGTTTTTACACCACTATTATATTTTCAATGATTGCAACTAGATCATAGACAATAAACTATGGATGTGGCACTTTAATGAGTAAGAATTATTCATTATGAAGCAGCCTTGCACTGTGGTTATTATATTCGGATCCAACGTCAAATCTGTGCTGCTCTATGGGTGTAAAACGTGGAAGGTCAGTAAAGACATCTCGCACCGACTCTTCGTATTCTGGGCATCTCCTGGACCGAGAAGATCTCTAACGAGCAACTTTGGGAGCGCTGCCAGCTGCTGAGAAACTCCCATTGGCCAGCAGATCAAGCGACGCAAGTGGAAGTGGATAGACCATACACTTCGAAGGGATCCCAATCATATTCCCAAGCAGGCGCTGGATTGGAACACGCAAGGAAGCGGATAAAAAAAAGAAGAAAAAAAAAGAAAAAAAAAAAAAAAAAAAAAAAAAAAGGGGGGGGGGGGGGGGGGGGGGGGGGGGGGGGGGGGGGGGGGGGGGGGGGGGGGGGGGGGGGGGGGGGGGGGGGGGGGGGGGGGGGGGGGGGGGGGGGGGGGGGGGAGAAAAGGAAAAAAAAAAAAAAAAAAAAAAAAAAAAAAAAAAAACGGGAGGGGGGGGGGGAGGGGGGGGCGGGGGGG
>CAJOBZ010000021.1:745000-812500 GCA_905332375.1 Pieris macdunnoughi | reverse complement strand
GGGGGGGCCCGGGAAGGCCGGCGTCGTCCAGTTTCAGCTGAGGCAAAGTGAGGAAAGGAGCTGGAAAGATTAGGAGCTTCCCCATCTAGGGGTTATAGGACAAGTCTTGTTAATCCTTGCACTGTCCAATATTTTTTATTATATTTGTATTAAATCCTGTCCATTTCTTTCGTATTTTCAACAAAGTTATGTTTATTACGAGTATGTCAAAGGATGCACACTTGGTATTTTAAGTTCCATTATGAACTTATTTATGACTAAATCATAAGCTATTAGGTTGGCTGAAAAGTTTGTAGGCTAACATAGAAAAGTAACTTCTTTTCGATAGAATTTGATTTGATTATTCTTTAGGCTTCGAGAGCAATACAACGATTATAGCGGTCCTACAATTTTTCGATACCATTTTTATAGTACAATTAGCTGTCCCCGCGAACTTTGTTTCTCCTTAATGTGATTTTACTTAGCCTACCTTTTTAGTACATACCAAAGTGGAACATTTTGCTATGCTACCCCGAAACTGTGAATTTTTCTCTAAACCTCAGAGTTCAAGTCACACGAAGTTAATTGACAAATAAAAAATAGATAGTAGAGGGGTGAAAATGAAGGGTTGTATGTATTTTTTATGCCGTGTCATAAAAAAATAAAAACGAAAATTAAAATTCGGATTAAAAACTAGATTTCGTGGGATTTTTGTTGAGTTAGTAGATGAGTAATTAAATACAGTGGTCTATTACTATAAGTGAAGATAATACAAAATGTAATAAATTCTCAAAGCGACATCCATTCCACCGACCTCTCGCCAAGATCGCATCATTACGCAGTGCACAATCGATCACCTTGACTTTTCCCGATCGGTATGAAATAATTTGACATAATACTAAGCATCATTAGGTTATTACGTTGCAATAGTTGGCTTAATTCAAGTCGTGTTTTTGTTAGCACATGGTTTTGTTCAATATTGAAGAGAATTAAATTATTGCAGAATTATGGTAATTTGTTCACGTTATATTTATGTTGTATGTTACTTTTTGGTAGGTTTATTTTACATATAAATAGAGTATTTACAACATTCTTAATAATAATATTAAATACATTAAAACCCCGCAATTTTCTACAAGAAAATAACCCATAGAAACTTTTTTGTTTATCGGTAATTAGACAATTTTTTTTTAAATTATATCCCCTGTTTCCTACGGTTTTTTATCAACCTACATATTTAATTAACATTGATTAATTATTCATAATTATATTTATTATAATTTTGCAACATCCGTATCGCGTCTTGTTCATTGAAATCATGTCTCGTCAACTCATCATCTGCAAAGGTAAACAAGTACAATATAGCCAAGATTAAAAGCATTTTAGATAAAGTGTTCTGTATATAATATTGTTTTGAAAATAATTTTAATTGCTCCAACTCAAAAACCATAACAGTAAGTTTCATCCACTCAACGCCCAATTAACTGTAATATTAATTTTCATTTGTTTTATGCAAATAAACCATAGAATAATAAAATTAACACAGGGGTATATTTGGTGTGTTATCTGTATTTTTATGTGGTATATGTATCTTAACATACTAAATTGAAATTATATATAATACTAGCTGACCCGGCAAACGTTTGTTTTGCCATGTATATTATTTCAAGCAAACATTTTTTTAGTTCAATAAAAATAACTATCTACTATAATAAAAAAATGGGATTGATCGTAGAGGGGTGAAAGTTAGGATTTGTATGTATTTTTGTATGCTGTATCATAAAAAAATAAAATATTTCCTTTTGGGGTGGACACCCCTTATCACTTAGGGATTTGAAAGATATATAGTAGCCGGTTCTCAGACTTACTGAATATGCATACAAAATTTCCTTAGATTTGGTCGAGCCGTTTCGGAGGAGTATGGGAACGAACATAAAAATGTAATACTAAAACTCATATCTTTTCCACGGTCCGCTTCACAAGACATTTTCTTTTGCAAAGTAGCAATTTGCGGAATCGACTTCCGGTGGGTTCTTCTCTAACTGTTTAAAAAATAACATACTCCTCCCTCAAAGGCCCTCAAACACCCACTAAAACCCCGTACATGGGCTGCGACGACTGCCCTTTTTGGTTGTCCTGTTTGCCTTATAAAAAAGAATATCAAACATCATCACATCATACTTGTCAAACTTCTATTGAGGTTTCGTTCTTCTTCTAAGCCAGTCAAGGTTAGAATTTGATCTAGATTTCACAATATGAACCTAAGATTTAAAAAATATATCTACATCATATTCAAACCCTACCAGTTCCTATACAATAATCTTACTGTAAGGGTCTAAATTGGCGGATCCCGAAAACGCGATAAGGCATCAGTGTTATTTACCACACCTCCGATATCTTAGCGACAGATCGATAACTCATTACAATCTTGACTCATCATTAAATGTTATGCTCATATTTATTTCAACATGTACAAGGTTCTTTCCCATCCATATTATAATCGAAAGTTTGTTGCAATGAACAATAAAACTTTCGCCTTCAATGGAAGAAAAATGTAAGTCTCTAATAACTTATAAAGTTTTCAATATTTTGTTTAGAAAACAAACTTACGGTCTCTGTCTTAAACCAAGTAAAGGCTATTGAACCGTGAAGGTTATTAGAATAATAAATATAACATATAGCAAAACGGTAAAAATTAATATGTGTAGGTGGAAATTTCTGTTTTAATATGGGTAAAGAACAAGTTTGACATAAAAACTATATATATATATATTATAGCTATTTAGAATATATTTTACTATCACTAACAAAATATCTAGTAGTACACCCAAGAATGTCTTGATTATGTATTCGTTTTGACCCAACTGTAAATGCTGAAATCATAAAAACGTCACAGTATTTTAAGAGCTGTAAACATATACATCAAAACTTTTCATCAAAACAGAAGGGTATACATATAAAAATGAATTGCTATTCGTTTGTCTTGCTAGAACTCTAGAATGGTTGGAACGATTTGGCTAATTATGATCTTGAAATATACGAGAAATATAAATGATAATTGAAGACAAATACTAAAAGCGACAAAGGAATTTTTAGAATTAAAACATTGTCACTTGCTTGTGATATATTTATAGCCTCCAGAAATTTGTTTCATACGTGTAGTATGAGGTCCGATCTCTTTGGTTGGTTTTAAAATTGTTGTATTAAACAATTATAAAATTTTGATATGTTGGTGATACGTTCAGTGGATCATCTAATTATTAGCATTGTTTTTTTTTAACATTTACATTTATAATAATTTATCTTCAGTCCATTTATGTAATACATAAAATAATACATAGTCACTTTATTATACGTCAAGTGATATATTCCTTTTCTGAATCTAGGTGATATATTCCTTTTCTGAATCTAGGTGATATATTCCTTTTCTTAATCTAGTGATATATTCCTTTCTGAATCTAGGTGACATTGTGTTGTAAATAGCTTAGTATGAAAATGATGTATAAGAAAGTTCAAGCAACAATGTTACAGGTACTCTATTAAAAGAACATTGGATGTAAATAATAAATTTATAGCGCTCTATAAAATAGATTTAGTTTCATAGTTTAGGAGCGGTTACAGATTTACGAGAAACCTTGTTTAATACACATCACTGTCATAGTAAATATTAATGACGGAGAGAGTTTACTATAACTTGTGATACTTACTAAAATGTAGCGGATATTTTCGAAACCTTAATATAATAATTACAGATATTGTTTGTACATATAAATAAAATAATTGTCTTACTTCTACTTAGGGAAAATGCTAGTTTGTTTGAGACTGATGCCTGCTAAAGGTAAGAGTACCTGTGTTACAGTTCATCAGGCCTCCACCACTTCGGATCGACAGAAGGTCTTAAAAAGTAGAAAAAATTGTAATGAGAATAAACAATCATACATAGGCTGCAATGTAAACAAAAAACATATTTATAAGGATACACATATAAGGAAACCACATGGGGTATGTGTGTGTGCGTAAGTGTGTGTATGTGTGTGTGTGTGTGTCTGTGTGTCTGTATTATTACTAAATTGTTATTTTAATAAAGCTAAAACTATTATACAATAAATTAATACCTAACATTTAACATAAATTTAGTATCAACTTTATACAATTTAATTATGGTAAGCATTATTTCTCTTTCCTCATAGTTGAGATCCAGTAGCCACAGTCCAACCGTCTTCTTGCACTCATGTTTTGTTAGAGGATATATGGAAATGGAAGTGTCGACCTTATTATACAAGTAATCCCCCACTAAACATATAATTACAGATATTTTTTGTACATATATATAGCAAAATATTAACATTTTCCTTATTCGTCCCCAATGTTTAAAGTCAACAAAATTATCCTAATTCCGCCTGAAAAAGCAACCTAGGAGTTCAGGCACTCCATTCGAATTCTTAGCGGATACATCAAAATAAGCGCTACTTATGCAACACACTTCGATTAAGCCAAATTATAATTTCAGAAGCCAAATGCGCCGCCATTGATATTGTTGGGAATTTCATTTCATTGTAATTGATATGGTGACAGTTGTTATTGTATTATATATATAACATTCTCGTGTCACAATGTTCGTTCCCATACATCCGAAACGGCTCGATCGATTCTTATGAAATTTTTTGTGCAAATTCAGTTAGTCTGAGAATCGGCTACTAACTATCTTTCAACCCCTAAGTTATAAGGGGTGTCCACCACAAAATTGTTTTTTTATTTTTTAGACCAATTTTTTTGTTTTTATTTTTGTTTAATAAAACACTATTTTGACCGGATTGAAGTTATGTATTATTATAAATTTACAACTATTTAACATAATTTTAAAGTCACCGTGACCACGCACGCTGTAAAGCACGCGAAACGTCGGATAAATTTAAAATTATGTTAAATAGTTGTAAATTTATAATAATACATAACTTCAATCCGGTCAAAATAGTGTTTTATTAAATGAATAAAAGTTATGTTAATCAAAGACAATACTTTATTTTTGTTTACAAAAATACAAACAACCCCTTATTCTCACCCCTCTACGATCAACCCCTATTTTTTATAATTGTAGATAGTTATTTTTATTGAACTAAAACAATGTTTCCTAGAAATAATATACACGGCAAAACAACGTTTGCCGGGTCAGCTAGTTATGTATATTTATTTGAAACAAAACTTGATGATATCTGTAAATGCAATGTCCTTAGCAAGTGTTTCTGTTTAATGAAACTATTATTAGTGCTTCTGTTTTGAGTGATTCACGCTTCAAATAAGTTATGATCGTTTTAATGTTTACTCGTAAATGTCATTGCTTAGTTCGGTATTAGCATAGACAATAGCTAAGCGTAAGTGAAGATTGTAAATCTTTCTTTGCTATTTACAAACTGAACTATGGCTAACTGTACTCTAAACAAATTTGCTAGTACCATTTTTTTTCTACGTCAGTGTCCACAATTAATACCGCTTTTAGTACGCTTGGTGAGCTTGCGTCCTTGGAGGACTTCTAGCGGAAGTTTCCTTTCCGCCTCCCATTCTGGGCCCTTATCGTATGTAGGGTGTCGTCCAGGCTGTTTCCATTATAGTGGTTTATTGCCAGTTCTTCTGTTCCGTTCTAGGCCCTTGATTTGAGAACTGTGAAATTAGAAGCATTTAATGTATATGTCTTTTTTGACGTTCATAAGTGTACATTGTGTTACCTATATGAATAAATGATTTTTGACTTTTGACTTTTTGACCCTACTACTCCGTGCAGATAACTACCGAACCATTCGTGTCTGAACAGAATTTGCGCAAGTCGGTAGCTGAGGTGGCCCCAGCGCCTTCTGTGAAAGTACTATATTTCAACTAATACTTCATTCTAGTAACTAATAAGCTTACTAATTTAGTTTTTTCAGACTCGGAGGTAATTGTTAATGATGGAGCAGCTGTGTGTGCAGCTTAGAAACATTTTGAAAAACAAAAAGACTGAGAGTTTAATGCCAGTTCTTCTCGTCCGTTTGACGCTCGGGATTTGAGAACTTGCAGTAGTTGTGTACAATGTGTCTGTTTACCTATATGTCTTAAGTAATTAAAATCATTTGGATTTCGTCAGACTTCAGACAGAATGCGATATCAGTCAGACAGGCGACAAATGGTGCGCTCTTATAGGTGGTAGACTGGTGGAAGCCATTCCTACTTCCAAAACAGGTGTTAATCTAAAAAGCTCCATATCGTCGCTGTAGAATGATAACCTCCTATGTCCAGAGAACCAAATATTACAGGAAACGAAAAAAATGTTTCATTTCGTCAATGTTCGTTCAAATATTATTATGTGTTTTTGTCCATAGTTTTAGGTGGTAAAAATGACTTAAGGAATAACATAAATAAGTCCTTACTTCATGATATTACCACTTAAATTACATATGAGTCTAAGAATAAAAAATTTATGGCTTTTTGACGTACGAGGTTATGATTCTACAGTGATGATATTATGTTATTTTTTATCATTGAGCGAAATTTAAATTCACGGGAATTCTTCATATAAAAAGGAAGAAAAAAGGCAACATTCCCTGAATATGGGCAACACACCCGCTAGCCCCCGGAGTTTCAGGTGCCCATGGGCAGTGCTTACTTTACTCATTTGCCTCCTGTCTCCTAAAAAAAGGATGAGTTCTATAAACGATTATTACGTAACTGAATAAATTGAAAAAAAACGTTTATTTTCAATTTACATTTCAAGTGATATATTGCATATAATTATGATCTAAAACTATTTCATTTCTTTTGTACATCATAATATGATTGACACGTATAAAGTGAATAGGGTTGTCCATCGAATTGAAGACGTGATACAATTTTGTATTCTCTATGGATAAGTGACAATACATTGAAAAGTTTAAAATATATTTTTAGTGTACCCGCATTCGTATGACATTTAAGACTAAGTACTTCAACGCGTTTAATTCCTAGATGGGAAGAAATTAATGAGAACAAGAGAGACTGTGAGTAGCATTATATTCTTAATAAACTGGCTATTCCCTGTGGTGTAGTGTGTGATGTAGTTTCTATTTATTTATTTATAGCTATAGAGGATGTTATTTTAGATTATAGCCTAAAGCCAATATCATCTACAGGAAGTCTTTCTTCAATAAATTCTTAATAAGATTATCCAATACAAAAATAATTTTCTATTCAAAATCATTTATTCATTCACACGTCAATAAAGAAATACATTTTACATTTACTGCCAGTTCTCAAATTAAGGGCGTAGAACGAGAAGAAATGGCAATACACTCTCCGCCACTCTTTTTAAGCGCCAGGTTATTTTTTCAAAATGTTTGTAAGGAACTGCAACCATTACACCATTCGAAACCATTCGAACCCACCCCATTTTTGTAACATTTACCATAGATGATCCGTATCCATTTATTATTGCAGGTGTATAACTTATATTACTAGCCGCTAACTTTCAGCCGAACTAACAACCTTCTGCGCCTGAGTCCTCATGGATTTTTACCTTTAAAGGCAGGATTAAAAATCGAGATTGACGATAAGACCGAAACTTAGTGTAATCTAGGACCCCTTTTCTCCAAATATTTTTAAAGGCAAACGCTTAGGTGGCTCGCCTTATGTTAAGATGTCAATAGACACTCTCAATGCCAGAGGGCTTAAGAATTGGTATGCTCTTTTCTTGAAGGACCCTAAGTTGAATAGATTCGGAAATATTTCAGTGGGCAGCTGGTTCCAACTAGTGGAAATGCGCAGCAAAAACTGTCTTAAAAAACGCTCAGTTATCGTCGTAGTCGGAATGGTGATGGCCATAATTAATACTTAGCCCTAAGATATGTGTGTGTACACGCATTAGAAGTTATACTTCTTTGGCGTGACAAGATCAAAATGTTTTCAAAAATGTTATTCTACGTTTGTAGAAAAAACTACACTAACAATAGAAAAAACTAATTGACTATAGCTTACTTCAGGGTGTCGGTTTTTTGTGACGGCGTGCGCGCGCAACGTAAAAATTTAATGTTTCCCTAACGCGCCAAAGGTGTATAACTTCAAAAATACAATTTCAGGGCTCAGAAATCAGCATATTTATAATACTATGAGACAGCCCTAAGCTAGGTGTAGTACACAACACGTCTACAATTCGCGTGATTGATCCGTCTGATTTCATTTGCGTGAGTCGGAGGTCGCCGGACCGTGGGAGAGACCTGCATTGCCATACATGAGTAACCTAATTCACGGATATAAGAAGTACCTACCTGGTTCCCCTGACTTTAGTGAAGTTTCTTTACCCCAATGGGGCATGGGGCAATCACATTTTTTTCCGTAGAACAGGGGCTAACGGGCAGGCTCACCTGATGTTAAGTGAAACCGTCGCTCATGGACACTCAATGCCAGAGGGCTCGCGAGTGCGTTGCCGGCCTTTTAAAAATTGTTTGATTATTTTAATAATTTTCATTCTATCACAGTATATCTGTCTTGGCCTAGTGGCTTGGGTGTGCGTCTCACCAACAGCAATGGAATTTTCTGTCTATCTGCGCATTTAACACTCGCTCGCTAAAGAAAAGCCTGGTGAGGTACACAGCATGCCATAGATCCAAAAAGCCGACTATGTACAGAAGACCTACTTCTTCATTATAAGAGACATATAGGATTCAACTTTAAAATTTAATTTTATTCGCGGACCGCGCCACCAATCCGATAGTGCTCGACAATATTGCAACTGTCTACAAAACCGACCATCCTATTTAATAGCTTTTAATTAGCTAAGCCCAGTCCTATGCTGAAACAGAAAATATTCTTAATGTGTTTAATTATAAAATGTGTTATGTAGAAATTATTGTCAAGTACCATTAACATGGAATGGAAGACCAGCTTTCAGAGGGAATCCTTGTGTAGGAGCTAGTGCACTTTTATTTTTACCTGAATATCCTTTTTTATTGTGTGTTGTTCTTGAAGTGAAACTTCTTTAGCGCCTAAAGAAGTTGAGGGTAATTTTTTTATTGATGAAACGCAATATTAATAATATTAGCGCCACGAAGATATGCAGCGTTTTTGTCGAAGAAAAGGGTTTGAGACCGATTGAGAGAGCGTGAGAAGGGCGAATTACCTTATAGAAATTCTATTTTTAATATTAAAATTTCGTAAAGAGAATTTTTGAAATATTAGTATTTTATATTGTATGCAAAATAATTTATTGAAATATCAAAGAACGAATTGTAAATTAAAATGCCTAATCTAAAGTACAAATTTAATTGTATAAATATGAACAAGACTTGAAAATTTGTTTGCCAAAGAAGTGTCACTTCTGACATGTGTACTTTTTTCGCACGCACTTTTTATTTCTTTTGTCTCCTATCTTATAATATATTTTACACGACTTCTTTGAGATACATTCCCTAGCATTTGTAACGAATATAATTCATATGACACACGTATACTAGAACTGTCGTGTCAAAAATAAATTAAACACATGTAATAACTATTGTCAATCATAAATTCTAAGTCGTTCCATTAAATAACATTATAACAAGCTAACGTATTAAGCTATTCAAACGTAGGAGTAAGTCAAAATATGTTAAATTATAAGTCAAAAGCTAAGTTAAAGCGTGGTTCACATCGTTATTCAAATTCCTAGTTGAAACATTGAGTTAAGATCGGAGCTGTCAATGTCAGACTCTAAACGCCTTATTACGTGATTCATGTTATAAGTCCAAAACTGTGTAAACGAGCGATTTTTACTAACACTCGTTACGGGTACAATGAATCAGTCAGTAGTAAGTAATCTTAGCAACTTCATGTTCTATAACCCCTAGATGGGGCAGAGGCCGTCCACAGAGTCTCCATCGCCTTCGGTCTTGAGCGTCCTATTTCAGCTCGCTCCAAGTCTTTCCGGCTGTCTTCGGTTCATTCTGCAACTGTACAACGCCAGGTTTACGCTATTTACATAGTTTTAATATGCATTTTAATAGAAACCATTCTTGTCGTACAAACTAATTACTTAAATTCTATTAAAAAATTAAAAAAAAAACAGTGGCGCTACAACCTTTTTAGGTCTGGGCCTCAGATTTCTGTATCGGTTTCATTTGTCAAGCTAATAGGCAAGTTGGTGCCTGGCCCACTCTGTCGACTTTTTGTGTCTAAGGCAAGCCGGTTTCCTCACGATGTTTTGCTTCACCGTTCGAATGAATGTTAAATGGGCACATAGAAAGAAAGTCCATTGGATCGACCCTACGACCTCAGGGATGAGAGCCGCACGCCGAAGCCACCGGGCAAACACTGCTCTAAATTCAATTAGCAATTTTAAAATGAATACACAAATCATGTATTATTTGAAAATAAAGAAACCTCATAAATAATCAATAGTCGCAGTTCAGACGCATTTGAATCGCAAGTGTACATCGCCTATAATTTTCTCTAATTCATGCCTCTTTCATCTGAATGTCGTGAGTTCGCGAATGGGAGCGACACAAGACATTCCTCACCGCGCCGTAACGCGCGCAACGACAACTTAATGCATCCTTATTTATTATTCAATCGTTTAACTGCATTTTATTATTATTTTATTAATGTATTTCTTAACATAAATGCAAAATATTTACCTTTCTCAAGATAAGAGGGCTTTCATGAAACCTAACCTTACTTATGCATTAGTTATAAAAAATTAAAAAAAGTAATCAAAATAAAGTAATCAAAAAAACCGTCTTTGAATACCGAAAACATCAACTGAGAGAGACTGCGTGGAATTTATAGTTTTTTCGAGAAACTTGTATGTATTTGTTGTAATTTGACAAACTATATTGCAGGAGCTTGTAAGATTAAACACATATTATATACATATATATGTGTTTAATCTAACATATTATCTAATTCTTATAATATCACAGTATATAAGTATACTTAATATTTATAGGTGAAACTGAATTGCTCCCTTTCTTCAAGTTTGTTTGCGTTTTGTCAAGTTTTAGTTAAGTGTCAAGTTATATTTAAAAAAATCCGTTTTAGTTTGATAAACTTTAATGTCTGTAAGACAAATAATAATAACAATTTATTGCACAATGATATTGCAATGGAAAGTGACCAGCACCAGCCTGTATAGATAGTAAAATTATTGTAAAATGCAAAATTGTGAAGTGGGAAGTAGGTAGGTAGGTATTATTATTAAACGGGAATATATTTTAACTATAGAACATGTTCTATTGTAACTTAAAACAAAAAAAAATAAAACACTAAAAATATTTTTAACACTAACTAAAGGTTTAAAGAAAAACAGTCCCAAAGTTACGCGTTATCCTAAAAGTGTGATTATAGGGTCCTTTAAGAAAAGAGCATACCACTTCTTGAAAGGCTGGCAACGCACTTGCTATCCTTCTGGCAATGTGAGTGTCCATGGGCGGCGGTATCACTTAAGATCAGGTGAGCCTTGCCCGTTTGCCTCCTATTACATAAAAAAAGTCAATATCCGCTTAATTTTTTTAATGTGACACGGTAAAAATATTTGTTAAGCTCGGCTTCCCAGGGGTCAAAGTTCCGCCAAACACATCCTCACAATTTCCCATAATTTGGCAGGTGTGTGAGAAATATCAGAAACGAGGTGATGATCGTTTTTTAATGTAAATAATACCATGTCATTAGTTATTGCCACCTACGCTTAAGTGCCATCATTGACAAATAATGTAAACTATATTAGCTAACGGTTTTTACCATTGTTTTATTTTCTTATACCTTTTATTTAAAATCGGAATTGCACTTGCAATAGACAGTGTGACTTAGTCTGTTTAGAATTTGAATTTATTTGGTATATATAATTTATTTATTCATATATTTACAGCCCATGAATGGCCTAATTCTAACTAAAAATAATATAAAACTAAATATTATACAATTAAGTTATTTTACAAAATTGACAGATAACCTCCTGCTGTATATTTTTAAATCACAGTATATCACCCCTATATGCTTCACAAATATATATGATCGTATATATATACACTTATTACCAATGTGGAATAAAATTAGTTGGCTAATGTAATGGCAAAATTTTATCAAGCTTTCAATTGAGGGTTTCTTAAGGCAGTTTCTGCCGCGCACAACCACTATGTGGAATCGATTTCCTAACCAATTTCCTTCAAGAAAAAAGCGGATCAACTCTTAAAAGGCCGGCAACGCACTCGTGAGCCCTCTAGCATTGAGAGATTCTATTAAAAAATGGGTAATAACGACATCATTAAACCAGTTAAATGCTTTTCAATATTTACGTAGGTAAAACGATTACATTAACATTCCATGTTAAATTCAATCCCAATAATACATAGAAAATAAGCTTTGACATTCCTTAATATATCCTGAACAGGTCAAGTACTTACTAATAAAATCCTTTCCAGTGAATTTTCTAGTATACCTATAATGCTATCTGCCCATGGTATTGTGACCATTGATAGAGCGAGGCTCCCCGGCCGGATGCGCCCTGTTCCCACGACAATGCTATCATTGCCTGGACAGATGCGGTGGTATATCGACGCCCACGCAGACGTCCTTATATGGACATTCTTAAGGTATTAAATTGGGCACATTTAACCGCTTTCGTGTTTCTTAAGAAAGAAAATATAAAAGCAAAACAAATGTTTCCATTTATTTCACTGATCATATTAGTAATTTATAAAACAGATTAAAAAATATATAAAGTATATAAAATTTCAAAAACAGTTTCAAAACCATTCGCCATTTATTCAGTAAAAAAGTAGTATAAATACATACATGCGAGCAGTGTTGGCCTTGTGGCTTGAGCGTGTGAATCTCATCCCTGAGGTCGTAGGTTCGATCCCTGGCTGTGCACCAATGGATTTTCTATGTGCGTATTTAACATTTGCTCGAATGGTGAAGGAGAACATTGTGAGGCTTGCCTTAGACCCAAAAAAAATTGAGTCAGGCACAGAAGACTTATCGGACTTAACAGAAGACGTATATATTATATATATAGCAACTTGCCTATTAGATTAACAAAATAATCGTCATGAAACAGATACAGAAATCAGACTTAAAAAGGTTGTAGTGCCATTGATTTATTTTATAAATATTTACATACATTTATATGGCAATTTTTGGTAATAGCTGTTTAGACACAAGCAAGTTGGGACTTGCACGTATCGTTAATGTAGAGTATATTTTTTTATATCTATATTGGAGAATTAAATCGTAGGAGTATCCCATACAATTCTTGTGGCGTGAGCGATAGTGATCTCTTTGGGTATGTTTAGCCGTGCGCGTCTCCTAGACATTTTATAGGATTTTACATCAATTTCAACGCTAACCTCTGGAAATTATTAAGTAATATAATGTGCACATTCAATGCCTAATGATAGAAAACTATAATACTATATACAGTAATACAAATCTATATATTTTCTTATTTGTTTGACTTTTAATAACATCGCGTTGCACTAGATACTCGGCTAGGCACAAGTTTTTCTTAATTTTTTTACTGATTCATTTCAAGAGGGCTCGCAAGTAAGTTACCGGCCTTTTAAGAATTGGTACACTCTTTTTTTAGGATCCCAAGTCGAATTGGTTCGGAAATACTTCAGTGGGCAGCTGTTGTGGAACGACGGATGTCGAGGTGATACGGATGGTATTTCGTAATATGCCTTGACGTCCGATGATGAAACTACCTACTACTAGTTGCGAACAATACTTGCTTGCTTGACAACAAGAGCCTCAACTTCTGCCTATCTCCTCTCTCATTATAGTTACTATCGCCGTATTGAGATCAATAATACAAAGTCGGTACAAGTTTACTCGCCTACAATCCTACTAAATATTAAAACATGTTTTATTATGCAAATAATTGCTGGAAGTCGAAACGTCTTCCTTGGCGCGGTCACAGTATTTCTTTCTGACGTTGATGCGATCACCACAACATTAGACATTTCTTCACAATTCATGGAATTTTGAGTCTTATTACCTGTAGATAAAGACTTTTCGAACGAAATAGTATAGAAGTAACTGAAAACGCAATACCAACGTAGATTCTCACGCCAGAAAATCGTTTCAAGCAATTTTATTCCTTATAGCGCTGGAATAAGAGTTACAGTAAATATTTATATTGTATGTATATATTTGTAAAGTAAATACGACAATGTTCTAAGTCATTATCGGCGGTGGTAGTTTTCACACTTTGTAACGGCTCTTTCAAATTAAGACCTGACGAATGGTCGTATTATTTTAGTGTTGCCATTTCTATTTGTTTTACGGATGAGGTTGATAGATATTATCTGTTTTGACATGAATATTATTAGTAAAAATCTACTTCTGGTTTAGCATGCAAGTAAAAACGCACTGTCAAATATATGGTTATAGTTGTAGAATAGTGATGTGACAAATAGTAAACTTTACAGGGCAGCCATTTCAAAAATATATTATAATCATGTTAGTTTTTGTCATAACGATTTTAACTCATATTCTGTTGTTATGAAAATTGTCATACAAGCAAAAAAAAGCGTTTGTTTTGAAACAAAATAAAAATAACAACATTAAGTTACACAGTTTTCTAGAAAAATTACATGTTTCTATCAAATCCGTCACTTTACCGACTGATTAATTTGAAATTGAAAAAACATGGATTTTTTTTAATGTAGCCCTAATATTTAGTCAATCTAGTATCCAAATATGATAAAGAGTGGATTTTGGATTTTTTTCAAATCCCAACACCGATATATATCACCAACACCGAAACATAACATACCTTAATAAATGTTGACTATAATTGTTTTCGCTAGTTTTGTCCATCTCTACAAGAAGTTTTATATGTATAACATTACTATTTATGTCCTAAACATTTTAAATTCGTTAATTTAATTACAAATGTATTCTTAATCTATCACAGCTGGGTTTGTCATCAAAATGAAAGTCACGAACATTAGTAACACGAAAACAAAAAACGTTTTATATTACAATCGCTCCAAACATTGTCAGATCTATTATTCTTGATAAACAGACAATTTTTCTGAATCAAAGATATCTTAGAGCGCCCAGTATATCATGGCCTATTGATAGGCATCTCGTCTCCCCTTTGTGATTCACCGTCGCTTAGTCCAAGAGGGGTGTTAGAGGCCTTGATATATTGGTAGTAATTTATTTGCTATGACGCGGCGCGTAGTTTCAAATTGCATGCTATTAAATTGATTTTATAAGTGATAGTAATGGATAGTGACTAAAATCATGTGAACATATCAAGAGATTAGTGTAACTTATGATCTTGTTGATAACTTTAAAGGCGTGATGTATTTTTTATCGAGACAGGATGGACTTTGGTACAAATGAGTTTGGTAGATGAAAACTAGTTCGGTATCTTTAGATATAACGTAGCGGGGTATTTTATTTTAAACTTAATAGGTAAGATATAGTATACGAAAAATATATTGTTTTCAAACGACTTAAAACTGGAGGTTTTAAGTAACCCTTAAATTTGGAGTTGGTTGAACATTTTTTATTATTATTTACGATTTTATGTCTATGTATACCTCATCTTTTGGGTTCTTTGAAGTCGGTTAAAAAAGTATCAGATGTGATACGGGCAGCTTTAATCACTTAGGTTGTGAATCTGGGCCTTGGGCCTCAGTTTTTATCCCGATGGAATTTTCTACAATGTTGACATTTCTTTATAGACTTCCGTGATTACAGTGCCACATACTTTTCTAGGCCGGCGGCTGAAATTGGTACTACCGTCGCCATTTTGAAATGCCAGACTGACTGTTTATTTTCTATAATTTTTTGATACTACGTACAATAAATAATTTTACTATCTACCAAATCTAAAAAAAAACAACTAAATTTATTTTTATTCCTTGAATTATTAATTTCAATGGGAAAGTTTTAATTATGGAACTGTTCTGATTGTTAGGTATCTTTTAAGATATTATATGAGACTATTATATGAATAGTACTGGTAACAGTTGTTCCTAAGTTTGTGTCACATTTATTTAAGCCTAGAACTGTATTTTCTAGATATTAGTATACATTGTGTTATTAAGACATTTACAATATATGATAAAGTTAGCCTGAATGACTTCATATTATTATTTACTGGCAATACTTATATCCATGACAGCGACGCTCTTACCGGCCAAGAAAAGTATGTGGCACTTTAGCTTTTTGTGCATACTTCGTAAATTGTAGGTCTAATTTCTGTTTCCTTACTGTTGTAAACAATAAAACCTTACTTGACTAAAAAAGTGTATTTCCCAGTCCTATGTTGAAAATACCAAAGTTCAAATGAATACTAAAACAGAGAATGTCAAACATCAAATATTGCTATCAGGCCATCACCGGGTCGGGAAGGTGCGCGTTGAAAATAGGCGATATCTCAAGATCCTCATCTAAGATTAATGTAAATACTCATTATAATCGTAGAAACAGAATATTAATGTTTTAATAACGAACTTAGTTTCGTCTTGTCTTATAAATATTATCACTTGTTCTTCATATTATGTGGTTGATGAAAGTTTTTGAAGTGAAACTTCTTTAGGCGCATGAGGGTAAAATTTTTACGGATGAAACGCAATAATAATAATATTAGAGAGAGCGATAGAGACCGATTAAGAGAGAGTGAGAAGGGCGAATAACCTTATAGAAATTCTATTTTTGAAATTAAAATTTTTTAAAGGGAATTTATAAAATATTAGTTTGTATTTTATATTTTATGCAAAATAATTTATTGAAATCTCAAATGACGAATTGTAAATTAAAAAATTAAATTTATAATTTGTATAAATTTTCGACACTTTCAATATTCCTTTTACCCTCCCTCTCTATTAGTCTCGGAAATCTAAAGTTTTAGATTTGTATAAATATGAAAGAAAAACTTAAAAATTAGTTTGCCAAAGAAGTACGCACGCACTTTTTTTGTGATTTAAAAAAAACTTATGCCCGAATTTATTGCTTCACATAACTCAATGCTTCAAGCAAGCATGCATGGTCATCTACAGATACATAACAGATAGCTTTTGTCAACAAGCTATTTAGAACTGTGGATTGAAATGTTGCCACAATGCAATCTAAAATTGCAAAGTTGGAATTTACAATATTTGGATTATTACAAAAATGACTTCCCGTTGCTTTTTAGTATGTCATATCTGTGGATATGTTTTATTTCATATTTTTTATTTTATTTCATATTTTTTATTTTATTTCATATTTTTTATTTTATTTCATATTTTTTATTTTATTTCATATTTTTTATTTTATTTCATATTTTTTATTTTATTTCATATTTTTTATTTTATTTCATAATATATCAAAAGTGGAAAGTTTTAAGCCATTTTCACCAATCAACAGGTGTTTTTGTATTTCGAAATCCTTAATTTTACTTAATTAAGATTTTGTTGATATTCGTCTTTTTACGGTATTCAGGCCGAATACCCCAAGACCTGTAAGAGGACTGAGAATCTAAGCTTATCTATCAATTTAAAGGCATTTTCTGCCGCGCACCACCACTATGTGGAACCAGCTGCCCCCTGAAGTATTTCCGAACCAATTCGACTAAGCGTCCCAAGAAAAGAGCGTACGAATTTTAAAAGGCCGGCAGGTTATCACTTAACATCAGGTGAGCCTCCTGCCCGTCTGCCTACTGTAACATAAAATTTTTTTGTAAAGCGCTCACAGAAACATTTTATAACATTAATTTAAAATATAAAATATTACAATAATTTATTGTGCAAACAGAAAATATGGGGACCTAGTTAAGCTCCTTGCTAAAACATAGATTATAACCATGACGAATGCATTGTTCAAAAGCATTACAATGGAAATTCATTTGGGTAATGTCATCCGTAGCGCGATCCTTGTAAATTAGAATCACGATCTCATTCTACGTTTGTAATCAGTTTTGATTTTACATGAAAATTTTTATTATTTGAGATATGTTAGCTAAGCAATAGGTTGTCGCAACCTTGTGTCGAGTTTTTTTTTGGCTTATGGCTTTTAGTGTTTATCAAAATTAGCTAGTCAAAGTTGTGAAATGTAAAGAAGAACTTCCATTTTTAATTACGGACCTCTGTACCTTATTGGTTAACGTCAAAAGTCAGAGGCTTGATTCTCGGCGAGCCTATAGAAGTTAAAATGTACTTAAAAGTTTTGCTTTTCCAATAATATATGTCGGAGCAATAGCGCTAATTAATATATGTCAAAAGAGCTCGAAAATTAAGAACTTCAGAAACAAATTCGATCTGAAACTATCGACTAAATGAACTTAATTGATTAATTTACGACCTCTGTGACATATAATGACATTGACAACTGACAGTAGTGTCATTGGTTCGATATATATTAAAACAAATAATAAATAGGATGCATACAAAAGTTTAAAAACTGCTTGTAGATTTTTATTTTCGTTGTCAGTATCTTATATCTATAAGAGTCATGAGAAAGGTAATAAACTAATTATGAACAAGTGCATATATAATTTATGGACAAGGTTGTTTTGATTTCTTATTCAGTTCACATAATTTAATTGAGATGCCATAAAGAGCAAATTTAATAATATACAAACTAAGCCAAGGCCAAACATTTACTAATTAGAGCGAAGTCTTTTGTGCTCATCGGAAAGTAATTACTTGATGTGCCCACACTTGACGGGTTAACACCCACGTGTAGTCAAAACCTTAGCTTAGTTAAGTATCTTTTGAGTGCTCTTTATTATTTAGGGTTGTTGGTGTATCGATATATTATATCGATAAATGAACAAATATTCTCTTTGTTACTTCTAGAAGCACTTGAGGTACTTGTTTCCTTCTGAAGTAAACGTAGGACACATTACCCTTTTGCCCTGTTCTATGAAATATCGACAATGGTAAGATGTTTAGCCACCATATACTATTGACCAAAGTTTTTGGTTAGGGCGGCAATCTAAAATCTTACAACCATATGAAAGCAGTAAAGTCAATTGAAGTAATAGTACTTCATGTACGAGTCTCATTCGGGTTTTAGAAGCGCAGTAATTTCCTAAATTGTCTGAGTTATCCTCTGACAGTGTAGCTGGACGCAGGATTTCCAAATTGAATCTTCTGTTTCTATATAGTGAACATTATACTCTTTACTGTTTAAAGGATACGGCCCAAAAGCGCCTTTTCCGGTACCTGTATTCGCTCGGCACTGTTCCAAAGTGCTAGAAGACCGCTTCAATACATCCGATCCCTCAAAAAGGCAATGTATCGAAGTAATTAGGAACCAATTTGAGTTAGGGTCTTTCAACAAAAGAGCGTACCAATTCATAAAACGCGAGCCCTTTTCCACTGAGAGTGTCCATGGGCGTGGTGTTACATAACATCACGTGAGCCTTCTGCCTGTTTGCCCCTGGTTCTATAAAAAAAGACCACTACGAATAAAGTATAGTTGTTTCACCAATTTATGTATACATAAGTATCGATTAACCTTTTGCTATTCTCCTCACTATCTAAGCAGAATCAAGCGCTCTTACACTGACAGGCGTATCCGCACAGGGTTATTGGATTAAACTTATCACCATACTTATATTCCGTCATTTCTTCTTAATTCCAACAGCATAGAGTTCAAAATCGGGTAATTAATTCAAAATTAATTTAGGTTTGAGTCTTGTAGGTACAATAGAAATAATTAATCGTAAGTCAACGAAGGCCGATCCAAGTAATATATTAATTGGTACATCTGTTTTGCTTATGAATAATTGTTTAATTAATGCATGACTTTGTATGTTCGTGTTGAATTATCAAATGTTTTACTCAAATTTATTATGCTGCATCTTAATTAAAATATCTAAAAAAAATTTTAATGTTATTTTTTTTTGAAAAATGTCCATTTGTTTGTGTCTTTGTCCATTTACCGACAGTCCTCTTATCTTTTTAAACAGTATTTAATTATATATTTTTTCCGATAAATCAATTTTTAAACATCCAAAAACATATTAACAGACAAGCGGTTGTTTATGATCAGCTGTGTATGTTTTAAATTACGAGTACTTTGTTTTTTAATGGAATTTAATTTATGTACGTGATTCAAAATGTACTGAATTTTTTTAAATTTTTTAGTAGTTCAGTTTAAAGTTGTTTTAATGATTGCTAGGTGTTTTAATGGTAATGGGGATTACCCCATTTTACAGTTATGTAAAAATGTCAAACTAACCTACATTACTAAAATACATCAATAACAAGTTTACATCTTTATAATACATAAACTATCATTGGCAATATATACACTATTTTAAGGTACATATATATATATATATAAAGAATAATTTTTAAAGTAATTTCGAAAAATTTAACCCACTATAAATATATTATATATCTAGGTATATCACACAAATTCCCTCCAGAAAGTACCATAATTTAACTTGATTCAAAATCAATTCAATTTTAATCAAATTTTTCCAATATATATTCCCAAGAACTTTGTAGACAAACAATCATACCCTAACCAAATTCAGCACGTGGGTAGAAGTCTAAATAGATCAAACCCAAATCCAATTCCAAAAATATCTCATTTGCTATGGTCAAACTGAAATCTTTTTTAACGTCAATTAAAATAGGTTTTGTTTATTCACTGTTGAATTAGTTATGATATAATTCTGCCAATTATAATAATAATAATTTATTTGCAAGAATATGGTACAAAAATGTTATGGTGGTAAAATCTAAACTTCGCATATTCTGCCACACATAATGGCGTAAAAATTTGTCTTAAAAGGTAGAATAAGAAATTACATTGAGTCATATCATTATTAGTCAATTCTTATATTATCACTACGTCATCACATTATTAAAAGATGTATATTATTAATATTAATTATAATGTTTCACGCAAAACTTCATCAGATCTCTGGAGACAGTTTTAAGGTTAACTATCTACAAAAACTGGTACAGACCCAACCAACCAACCAATGTTCCTAACAATGGACAAGAATAACTTATATAGGTATTTATACTACGCCTTAGTTTCCGTTAGCATAACTTAAGCGATGATACCATACCTCCATTGCCCTCACATATTACGCCATAACTCATTAATAAAATCATAAATACAGGTACAATAGGTCCAACGATGACCTCATGCAGTCTTGCAGGTCACGCGCATAGCACAATACTAGCCATCAGGACATAATAACAGGCTTCGCAATTAACGTGAGTACAAAACGCGTGCGAAAATTTACGTCGCAATTAATGTTTATGTGTGAAATTCATGTGATACGTTTTGTATCGGAGTTTATTGATTTTGAGCCATTTTTAAAAGAATGGGAAATAAAATTACATATGACTCACTTTGAAATATTTTAAATTTAAAGTTTAATTAATGCTTAATACAGCCTTATTTGTCTGAAATGCAATATGTTAGTCTGTGACTTAATTTTAATACATAAAAAAATCAAATACCTTTTTCATACAGTCAACAATATTTTACTTAGAAAAATGTAATACTGCTAAAAATAATGGAGCGTAGAACCAGCAAGAACTGGCATTAAACTAGTCTTATTTGTCTGAAATGCTTAGGTTTTTCTGTGACTAAATTATTTATTTATTAATTATTGATTTTATTTAATTTATTATAAGTTTAATATATAAAAAAACCTAAATACCATTCATTCACATAGATAACAATATTTCACTTATGAAAGGCATAAAAATTAAAACATTAAAAATAATAGAGCGAGAACGGGCAAGAAAAACTGGCATTAAAATCCCCGCAACTCTTTTTAACGACCAAGTTTGTTTTAATAATAAATTTATAAAAAGGTCGCTCTTACTCCAATATTTATAAGGCATCCTAATGTGGATATCAATGCATAAAAACCGTAATAAATACTTGCATAAGTGCTGGAAACGCCGCGTTTCCTACACAAATAAACTACATTCCAGCCAAGAATCAACTTATAAATATTCAAGTCCCTCCATTTACGTAAACTAAATTAAATGGACATTAAACTGTTCAATATATCAGAGTCGGCCATTCAGCGGGACGGAGATAAAACTCGACGCCTTCAAACTTACGATTTTTACTGAAAACGTGACTTCAGTATTTGTTTTATGTAAATAAGCGATTTGTCCGGAGCTTGCTCGTGTATTTAACGAGATATAAAGTACTGGATGCGGGTGAAATTGTATAAAGGCGATGAAAGCGTCGTTTCAAATGGTGCGCTGGAGTTTACACAATCAAGCAAATACTATTTGAAATTCATACCTACTTTTGCAAAGTTCAAGAAAGAAACTTCAAATTGTGGAAAGACACAGGTTTTTTTAGGGGGAAATGGGCAGGATGCTCATCTGATGTTAAGTGATATTGCCACCCATGGACACTCCCAATGGCAGAGAGCTCGAGAGAGCGTTGCCGACCTTTTAACAATTGGTACGCTCTTTTCTTTCAGGGCCCTAAGTTGAATTGGTTCGGAAATATTTTAGGGAGCAGCTAGTTGGTGGACAAAAACTGCCTCAAAAAACGCTTAGTTTTGAAACGACAATGACGAACCGCCTGGTCAATGGATGTAAAATTGCACCACTAAAGTAAAAAGCGAGTACGTGTCATCATTTTTGTTTGGCTTTACATAAAAAAGGAGGCTTGACCAAGAAACAAATGATTGTATAACATCAATTTGTCTAAAGTACCTTCAGAATTTATGAAACGTTATTATTAGGAAGCATTAAAATTGATTAATAATTTGCCAATTTTCGTTCTCTCGTTCTCAAACTTAGTTCTTCCAGTCATTTTATATCATGTGTTCTTGCTACCCATTGATATGCGCTTCTTTATGCTTCTATATAAGATCTTGGTGCTAAACGCGATTTGTGCTTTTAGCCGATGGAAGATAAGACAGGGATTTACGTAAATTGTGACGAAAGCGTCATTACGATTTCAAAAATATGTTTTAAATAAGCAACGGTCTAATGCTGCTCAAGACTATTAACAAATCGTAAATCCCGTCAAATCACGGGTTCAGTTAAATGACATCATAAGTTATAGAATTTGGGTCCTTGAAGAAAAGAAGGCCCTTGCGAACCTCCTGGCAATGTGAGTGTACATGGGCGGTGGTATCACTTAACATCAGTTTAGCAGTTTGCCTCCTGTTACATTTAAAAAAAAAATTAAAAAAAAAAATGTGTGCGTGTACTAGGTGTACACACGTAAGAAGTGAAACTTATATAAACCTTTGTTGTACGCAGAGCCATAATTGGTTTGTTTTAAGTTTAGGAGGTCCGAAACTATTTCTTTAAACACAGTAAATTTTGATACACTGCCTAGCATACAATTTACAAATTAATTGCTGCAAATTGCGATTAGCAAATTTCAAGTCGAAAATGTAATCCGTTGTCAAACTTCAAAGTCAAAATCATACTATATGTCATATTTTAACGCCGATAAAGAAGTTTGACTTCGAAAATGTAATCCGTTGTCAAACTTCAAAGTCAAAACAATACTATATGTCATATTTTAACGCCGATAAAGAAGTTTGACTTCAAAAAGCAACATGGCGCGTAACGGAAAAATGTGACGCGTAACGCAAAAATGTTACACTAAATTTTTTTCCAACCCCGATAAAGAAGTTTCACTTCAAAAAATCGAACAACAAGAAAAATCCGCACAATCAGCCATATATTAATAGGCATGCAAATGTCATAATAAGAAGTCAAGTCATTTATAAGTAATTGTTAAACTTACGTTCTAAATATTCGGTCACGCTATAATAGCACCGTGACTTTAAAAACCTATTTATAAAGTTAATAGAATTAATAAATCTTGTAAAACTAAAAGACACATTTCTGAGTCTATTGATATAATATACAATACAGAAGTTAAGGCAAACCAGATATTCTGGATAATTTTTGAAAAAAGTTCGTTCTGATTTCCATTCCCATTATTATTGGATCGCGTGTCAAAGCTTGTTGATGTAAAATAATATTTTACCCTTCGGGAAAGTTCCACTACTTAAATATTTGTCTGCTTGAAATGCAATTATCTTATTTGGGACAATGCACGGGATATTAATGCGTCTGCTATTATATTAAAGTCCATTTTCGTGTAATCTTTATATTTTGTCTTACACCTTATAGCGTAGGAGACTTTCATGTGATTTTGATACATGATGCTTTGAATTTAATTTTAATGTCTGTCACCTAGTAACCGAAGTTACACATATCTCAAAACGGATTGAATGGATTTTCATTAAACTTGGACTGCTCCTTAATTTATAGTAAACACACATATTCATACACACAATTATATCTTAACATGCTGTACACTGTTTGTTGATTGTTATAAACGTTTCTTAATTAGTTTTGAATTATTAAGTTTTATTGAGAGAACTTGTTACTAATCGATTATTAGAAATATCGATTTTACATGTCAGTCACGTGACACAAAACGTTCACAGATATACAAATCGACGACGACATACTATAGCATGCTTCTAAACAATATTTCTTGTTCTGTTTAATCCTAAAACTTTTCGTCGGAGACTGTTATATGATCGAAAAATATATGTTTGAATTTTTTACATGTTTACTGGCATCATAGGAAATGCTGTAGCACCATCTTGCCAAGGAAAGCGATTTGACGAGTTCTTTGAATTATGAATCTTAACATAGAATTTTTAAAGCCAATATTTAACATAATTAAATATAACCATTTACGTAGATTCTATAATAACCTAAACAATAGCTTTTTCTAATCTTATCAAATAGTCCATACCAGATATTACAAATATATTTCTCAAAGATATCTTACGTAAAAACAAAAGCAAGCTCCTACGCCATTATTTTTATCAGAAAAATGTTCTTGTTGCGAATAACTGTTACATTTGTTTGACGAAAATTTCGTTGATTGCTTAATTATTGTTTAAATAAATATGTATAATTTACATGTTGTATAATTTTCTGTTATTATTTTAACATCATTGTACTTAAAATTATATTTTTGATGATTCGGCTTGTTATTTTTTCGATGTATGTACCACCAACGTTCACGATTTACACATACTCGTACTAATACAGTTATACGAAATTTTCAACTTGACGTGTTGACAGTTTAATGCCTACTCGATATTACATTCATACAAATACGTTAATGAACAAACAAGTGTTTTATTAACGTTGTATAAAAAAAATCAGTGGCGCTACAACCTCTTTAGGTCTAGGGCTCATTTTCTGAATCTGAATGTAGCTTCAGCGTGCGACTCTCATCCGTCAGGTCGTAGGTTCGATCCCCGGCTGTGCACCAATGGACTTTCTTTCTACGTGGGTACGTCTACGTATAAAGCACATCTGCAATCAGCAGCTGATCACCTACCTGCCTGTTGGATTGCCAAATGATCATGAAACATATACATAAATCTAATTTATGCTATAATATATTTTTATACTTTTTCTATTTTCTCTTGCTAGATTGTTTCTAGTTTAAACGAGTCTATTTGGTTTACTTCTTATATTTTCATAGACATATACATATACATAACATTTAATACTAACGAAACACACACACAGAAACACACAAAATAATAATATTGATTATTATAAAAAAAAATAACAAAAAATTATGGAAAGAAAAAAAGGAATGAGGTACATTTTAAGCGTGTAATGTTTGTGTGTTGTGTTTGCAACTGGCCCTGGCTTAGCCTTATGCTGTGGAGAGGGTTTCACAGCGCTGATCATTCTGCCAGAGACCACCACAGTTAGTTTGCGCCTCAGACGCAAAAACAAAATGTAATAATAATAGTATTTTCACTAAAACTGTTAAATAACTTATTAATAAAAATAATAATGTAACTTAGACTACTAATTCGAAGGGAATTTTACTCTTGACAGTATGTTGATAAGTTTTGAAGGTATCTTTAACCAACTTTTTGGCCTCCTTATTTTGATTGTTTAGGGCAAGAACCTTTTGACAAATTAATTGCTTTCTTTGATAAAGTTCTGTCAAAACCCTTGGTATTTTAAAGGCGGGTGAGTTTAAGAAATTAACATGCCATAAAAACTAAATTGGAGTATAGCATAAGTAAAGTCGTGTTCACACAGCGAGGTGCCCGCCCAATCCTTGTCGTAAGTCGGAACAAAAAGTACGACCTGTTGTCCATTTGTTTTATAACATGTGTGAACTGATTTATTTATGCTGTACATGTCTAGTTTCGCGCCAATAGGACCACTAATCAATAAACGACATAGCTATGACATAGTTTATAGAAGTACATCTGTACCTGTACCAATGGAAAGATAATAATAATAGCTTCTATTTTACAGTTTGTCTTGTCTTGTTAAGCCTTTCTAAGAACTTCCACTCTTCTCAGTCTGGCTGTACGTAGCGTCGTTAAATCTCTCTCTATCTCTACTCTTTTTTCCTTTCCTTTTCCTTTTTTTATATTGTCCTATAAATAATTTGGGAAATCGTCTAAGAGTTTAACACTTACTGAGTCGCGTTTATTTTTATTTGTTTACACTTCGTTGCAGTACCTAATCCAAAAATTCAGTACAATTATTTAATTATAAAAAGAAGAACAGGCGGGCTTATCGCTTTTGGGCAATCTCTTCCAGACAACCACTGTGAGAAAAAACTATTTAATTAGGTAAGGTGGGCACCAGAAGTGCAAACTGCAAACTACAAGTAAAGGTACAATAAATTAAAAATAAAATAAACCAATGGTTCTACAACCTTTCTTGGTCTGGGCCTCAGATTTCTGAAACAGTTTAATGATCATTTGGCAATATAATAGGCAAGTAGGAGATCAGCCTCCTGTGCCTGACACACGCCGTCGACATTTTGGGTCTAAGACAAGCCGGTTTCCTCACGATGGTTTCCTTCACCGATCGAGCGGATGTTAAATGCGCACAAGCTTTTCAAAATAAATGTTCGGAAAAGCTCATTATGGTAACAGAAACTAAGAAACATATCAAGGACATTTCGCAAGACATCTTACAATACCATTAGTTTCAGGCAATATTTTTTGCAATCTATTATGATTTGAAATGAATCTTTCCTAATTGTATAATGAAATAACAGAACTTCGTGTTCATCGAAACATTAACAATAAAGAATGCTTATGTCTCCAATAATGAGTGCACGTCGGGTGGTCTGCCAGGGCTGTAGATTTAAATTCGAATAAATATTTATTTATTACAGCTAACTTAATTATAACAAAAAACTATTAAACTAAAGATATAACCAAAGATGGAATACTTGATACAAAAAGGTTCAAACATATACGAAAGGAAAACAATAAAAAATATTAAGTACATTTAATTAAGTAATACCTAATTCGGCTGTGTGGTGTGAAAGTGTGGGTATATTTCTATGTGTAGTTATTAGGCAACGGGCGGCCTTATCCCCTTCTTCAAATAATATTTTAAATATTCTTTTAACTACTAACCACGATTTCCCCTTGTGTTCGTGCGTTCAGACCCCAGCTGTGTAATAGATTTTTCTCTTACGGTTATCTACTGCTTAGTATCGTTATGTAATACACGAGTAAGATATAGAGCCGTTACAGGCGCACAAAAAACATAATTGCAAACGTCACTTTGTTGGTATTTTTTTAATTTATTGAAGTAGGTGTTAAATATTTCGCTAAATTTGTCGAATCACGGCTCCACTCTACACAATATTTCTTAGTCTTTACTATATTAAGTTAATATTTATGTAACATTTTATATATAGCTTCTACAATCAGCGCTTACAAATAACTGCGATGTCGTCTTACCCTGAAACTCGCTTACGAAGTTATTCCGGTCGCTAATCTATATGCGCTATGTATACTACACAACCTTTCGACAGTCACTGGGGTTAGACTTCTTGAAGATCCTCTTTTAGGTTGGAGGAACAGTACACCAACCTTTCCCCACATATAAAAAGGTCATTTAAATCCAAATGATAAGTCACTTATGTAATTTTTTTGTGTATTTAACGAATAACTTAAAAACAAGAATATGAAGCAAATTAACAATTTCATGAAAACAAATATTTGTATATTCTCGTTAAAAAATTTAATCACCCTTTACTTGTTGGCAACCCTAAGCTCCATTAAAAACGTGAACATTTAAACGTATTACGTCTGTAACAATTATGGATTTATAACGCGAATGCTCAGACAATAAATAATCACCCTGTATAAATCAAATTGTAATTGGCTTACATTGACAGCTATGCTCTGGTTCTCAATCTTTGTAATTCGTTGTGATCACATCCTCAGGGTAATTGTGGGCTAAGAAATAAGCGAAAAACTTAAAACACAACTATTTTTACTAGATTTTATTTGTAGCTAATGCCTGTTTCACTTCTTAATATCTTTATTTTCTAACAGGATAATTCATTCACAGCAATTTTTAAAAATAATATAACCAAAATGTATTACACTTTTTACTAATAATTTATTGGTTGAGGTGTGTTGGAATGTGAAATGTGTGAGAATGTGAAGGTGCCACGTAGTGCGTTTTTATTTGTTGTTCTTCTGTCTTGTCCTCAAGTAGGCTTCTTTAAAACCGGGCACTAATTTCTGTAGTGACAATTTTTTAAGTAGTAAGTCACTTTTTACTAGTAACAGTAAAAAGGTAACTAATACCGTCTTCCCTTCCGATAATCGACAGCTTCTTTTAAAGATACTATTTACAATTTTTACATTTATAATATTTAAAGACAAAATTAGCGCACCAACCAGAAGGCTGCATAAAACGAGTAATTCTTTCCAAGGCAATTATACGTTTTTTCAACAAAATCCCTAGTGAGATCCAAGCGTTGTCAATAAATAAATTTAAATCGTACATTAAAGTAAAACTGCTTGCTAAGGCTTATTATAATATAAATGAATATTTAAACGATCCTAGTGCTTGATATGAGTTGCTCCAGTATATATTATAGGTAACACGACTGAATCTCTCGGCTGCATTTCCAGACTCTGGGGCGATCGTCAACATCCACGACTGTTTTAATGTAAAGTGGGAACAAACCGTGATCCATGTAGTATCCAATTATTTCAGTATTATTATTATTTTCTTATGTAGCCAAGTCCACATTTCAAGGATCGTCATGCTCGCTTAAATGTCATTGCTTGTGGCGGCGTCCATGCGTCGGGTTGTCTCTCTCCCTAAAATATGGCGAGGGGGCCGATGGCTGGCCATGCGTCATACTCGTGAACGGGTGCTACTTGTGGTGACTGGTCGTACTTGAATTCGTGTATGCGGCGATGTTAATTATTTCGACTATGTGTTTGCGTGTTGTTCCCACGAGAATGTAAGTGCGTGCTCCTATTTCACCATGCCTCCTGCTGATACGGGACAAGTCTTTGTTTTTATTTATGTTATTATTATTAATTACTTAAAATGTCATGTGGAACATGGTGTAATGGCTGCAGCTCCTTACAAACGTTGTAAAAAAAAAAAAACATGGCGATTAAAAAGAGTGGCGGAGAGTTTATTGCCAGTTCTTCTCTTCCGTTCTACGCCCTTGATTTGAGAACTGGCAGTAAATGTAAAATTAGAAGCATTAATATTTATTTCTTTAATGACGAATCACAAGTGTACATTGTGTTACCTACGTGAATAAATGATTTTTGAATTTTGAATTTGAATTTTTAGCTAAAACGGATTACATTATATATACAAAGAAAATTATGTACTAACCAAAACTATTTACTAATAATTTACGTAAAATGTGTGAGGGTGTGAAAGTGCTTGAGTGTGCGTTTTTATTAGTTGTTCTTGTGTCTTGAACCTATGTTCCCAAGTAGGCTTCTTTAAAACCAGGCACTTACTTCAGTTGTGACTATTTTTTAACTAACACAAGTCATTTTATTAATTTAAACTTAATAGACAAATAATAATATAACAAAAATAGACGCAATCAAAGCAGAACAAAAACTGGGAATATATATTAGTTTCTATACTGCATGTGGAAAGTCTATTTAAAAAATCCAAATAAACTACCTCATGTACGAAAGTTTATATTTATATAGAAACAAGCTAATCTTATATATTATCAGTTAGTAATTTTAACAAGGACCACAAAATCACAAAACACAAAATAAAGGTTCTATTGATGGGTTTAATCAGATGTTGTCCAAACTTTTATAGCTGAGAAAGATTATTTGAATTTTTTAAGTCGTAAAAATAAAATGTCTGCAAGTGAAATCTACTTGTTGGATGTAATAATGTTACATCTATCAATCAAGCCTAGTAGTTTGTATTGACTGTTGCATCAATACTATAGTTCCGGCTCTGATTGATATCAATTAAATGAATGAGAAGTCACGACGAGCAAATAAATATCGTGCGAACCGAGCCGTCACGAGCCTACACGATCCTCATACTAATCTAATTTGTTAAGGGTAAGCTGTCTGTGTATGGAAAAACAATAATTTAAGAAATTACTTTAAAACTAATAATATAATTATTTAATAATTACGTAATAATTTATTTAAGAATACAGATTTCAGTTATTTTACGGACTGCTTTTTCTTCGGTGAATTTTTAAAAACTTCGAATAAGCACAATATTTGTTGGTTCAAATTAAAGCTTTATTATCGACTTACGCCTTAACATATATCGGTAAATTGTTATTTTTTTTTTATAAACACTTGAGCGTGAGCATTTCTTAAGGCAATTTTTACTGCGCACCACCACTATGTGTAACTAGCAGCCCACTGAAGTATTTCCGAACTTAGGGTACTTCAAGAAAAGAGCGTACCAATTCTTAAATCCGGCAACGCATTTGCGAGCCTTCTAGCAATGGAAATCAAACGGCAGATGCTGACAAAGTAGTGGATGACTGCTGACGTCACTATTTAAATATTAAAAATTTGGTATTTTTCACGTCATGTATACACACGTCTACAGGTAAATTTAAAAAAAGTATCTTTACCGTAAGGTCGGTTTTAAATGAGCACATAGACAGAAAGACCCCAGGTGGTGACACGTTGAAACTTTTAAGCCAATACTATTCTGTATGTATGTGAATAGTTTGCCTAATATTTTGGAAACAAACCTGCGCCTTAACAATGATGATTCAAAGCAATGTTGTATTAGAACAGAAGCCCAGCATCCAATTATTGAGATCATTAAGTAATAATAAAAATAATTCAGTTTAGTCAAGTAGACAAATGATTACTTTGTGCAGAATTATCTGAGTGCTAGTGATGGGACGCTTTATCCGACTATCACGGATTTATTTTGGCATTTGTTTTTAATATTATTAATAACAAGGAATGTTTAAGCCAAATCTAATAATAGGTGCTACAAGGCATTCATTCGTATTTCTTTTGATACGCAAATAATTACTGTAAAAACAAATATATAGTGAGATGCGCACTTTTTATATGAACAGCCTTGCGATTCTGTAACTCACTTTTCGAACTCTCAAAGCGGTTTTCGCAGTGGCGGTTGCACTCAAATTGCTTAACAGAATACCATGAGGTTACAAAAATGGAAGGGAGCGTTGTTAGTGCGAAGTGAACTCACGGATTAACAGAATCGCACGGCAGTTGTTACACATTTAGGAGCAAAATAGGATTAGAGCGCTCTCTTTATATGCTGCAGTACTATAACATTTGCAAAAGTGTTGGCCTAGTGGCTTCAGCGTGCGACTCTCATTCCTGAGGTCGTAGGTTCGATCCCCGGCTGTGCACCAATGGACACTTTCTTTCTATTTCCATTTAACATTTGCTCAAACGGTAAAGGAAAACATCGTGAGGAAACCGACATGTCTTAGACCCAAAAGTCGACGGCGTGTGTCAGGCACAGGAGGCTGATCACCTACTTGCTTAGATTAAAAATGATCATAATTCAGAAATCTGAGTCCAAGACCTAAAGAGGTTATAGCGTCACTGATTTATTTCATTTACTATAACTTTTGGTCACATAGGTTTGTTTAGTATTATCGATAAATATTATGGATAAAACCAACACTAGTCCATTACCCGGCGCCGGTGGTAATCCCGCGTCGTTTTATTTTCGCAAGTCAGCTGCGGTCAGATCGCGGATTGTGGGAGCTGATACAAATACACTTTGAGATTCCGCCAATGTTTGAACTAAATTTGCAATTTGGTAATTATCACAAAATATGTATGATATCTTGGATTATGTTACCCAAAGAGAGTGAAAAATATACTAATAAAATCCCTATACAGTGACTGAGAGCAGTGTTGGCCTAGTGGCGTCGGCGTGTGACTTTCATCCCTGAAGTGGAGGTTCGATCCCCGGCTATGCATCAATGGACTTTCTTTCTATGTGCAAATTTAACATTCGCTCGAACGGTGAAGGAAAACTTCTCGAGGAGATTGGGCTTGCCTTAGACTCAAAAAGTCGACGGCGTGTGTCAGGTACAGGATCACCTTCTTGCCTATTAGATTGAAAAATGATCAGGAAACAGATACAGAAATCTGAGGCCCAGACCTAAAAAGATTGTAGCGCCACTGATTTATTTACTTATTTATATCGCGTACACTGCAAAAACTATTGACAATAGAACAAAGTGATGTACTACACTTTTATAGCAGACATCGATATCTAAAGAGACTATATCTCATTGCTACATATTTTATTAAATAAATATTAAGCCTTGCGATTGGCTATGGGATTGAACACAAGTTATTTTAAATGAAATTTCGTTCA
This sequence comes from Pieris macdunnoughi, assembly GCA_905332375.1. Classification (NCBI taxonomy): domain Eukaryota; kingdom Metazoa; phylum Arthropoda; class Insecta; order Lepidoptera; family Pieridae; genus Pieris; species Pieris macdunnoughi. Next base: position 779,909 of record CAJOBZ010000021.1, on the reverse strand, counting down.
TCATCTATGATTACTTCTTCTTCTATGATAATTTGTCATATGTACAAGTTTCGTTTCATATATTTTGTTTATCAGTGTATTTTTTGACTTTGCCTATTGTCTGTTTTCTTTTATAATATATATATATATATATATATGTGTGTGTGAGCTTTCAAAGTATCAGCCTTCTTTCTGAAGAGCGCCGTCAATTTTTCATGACGGTTTTCTTACGATGTTTTTCATCACCGTATGAACGTGGCAAGAGGAGCAGAAAAATATAAAAGTGCTAAGCTGGTGCCCAATGTACAATAAACAAAAAGAGGAAGACAATTTAGAAAGTGCATAGACCAAATTAAGGAAACAGCACATGGCAGAGAGTGGCACAGTGCAGACAGAAATGGCTGGATTTGAAGGCCAACAAAGAGCACACACCTAAAAAGAATGAGATGGAAATATAAATGTGTTTAAGTGTAAAAGTATCTAAAATAAAAGGAACATTATCATTAGAGCGCGTGTAAATTGCGAATTAAAAGAACTCTTTTCAAAGCCGTTACTAACTTGCTAATAAAACATTTTTGATGTAATTATATGCAGGTGCATCATAATAAATGAGCTGTGTGTTTTGCAAACATAATTTAGATACAGTAGACGCATAGAGAGTAATTAGCATAAATATTATTCGATTAGATTAAAAACATTACCCTTCTTTATTGTATCACCTGGCCACCTAATAACTCGAGAAAGGCTAATAGCAGAACTTAGTAATAAACTCTACAGTTGTTCATTTTAGCGTTTGGCCGCATCGCATTTTGCCCGCTGCGTCGAATAACCGCTTAAAAACCGAAAGTCGAATTAAAGTAAGCTTTAAACGGCTTAATATATACTTAATTAGTTGAATTTTACTGGTATATTATATATCTAAGACAACTATGTGAAAAGGAAGGGGAAGGAAGAGAGGGCGCCCTTAAAAGAGGCGGATAGAAGAAATAAACGCGTTAGCAGGAAGCGAATGGATATATATTTGGAAAAAGCTGAGCTGGAGCTGGCGCAGGCCTGTGATGGGGTTCCGATCAATGACACTGAATGAAGTTAGGATATCAAGTAAAACAAAATGTACATAACAAATCTAAACGGTAAAGATTGGAAAAAAACTATATCATTTGACAATCAATTAGCGCTTGTTTTGATAAAATGTTCAAACAAATGAGATATTAATATAATTGTTATAAAATATTTATAATTCCTTCCAGCAGATGTTATAAAATTATTTATTATTTATTAAATATAATTTAGCTGCATTTGTTTAAATAATTAAAAAGGCTTCTCCAATTGTTTAATATCAAAGAAGTTTATTCTCATTAAAAAGAAAAACATACATATCACTTACTGTATGAGAAAAAATATATATTAAAAACATAAAAAGTTATATATATCACACCACCGTCGTACGCAGTTATTTGCATTAGAGTCCATCCACCAAAAAACTTCGCAGCGTATTCTAAACGAGTCCACTACTACTATTTCCTGTATCCAGGAGAATAGCTATTGTAAAGACTAACCCCGGAATAGGTTATATTTTTGCAACAGTATTCGGTTTTGATTTTAGGTATATGATTAATGTTATGCCAGCTAGGTGTAGGATTGAAGTTAAATATTTGGTTATGTGATTTTTGTAACTAAAATTATAAATTACAATTATATAAAAGCATGTTGTGTATTTATTATTTAATTTTACGAAGTCGATTTTAAATCTCGCATGCTTAACAGTTATGTTGTCTCATACCCAAATAAACGCCGCGTGATTTAGCCGTAGTGCGTTCTTGAGTATAATGCCGTGTTTATTGATATGAACAGTTTTGTAATTATAGTTTCAACTTGTGTATAATGAAATAAAATGTTTTATTGCATAAATGTCGTAATAGACGTAAAATTAGTAACATGTTTTGAAGAGATGTACAAATTATATTATGTACTAGCGGTCAGTCCCGGCTGATCACTTTTTTTAAATTTTGAAAATAAAGCCATAGTTACTCATGGATGTAGAATTCTAATGGTTAAATAATTTTTGAAATCCGTTAAGTTGATCTGGAGTTTATTCGTAACAATCATAAAACAATACAATACCTTTCTCTTTATCTATAAAAATACTAGCGGCATAAAAAACCATTTTGGCATAAACGTACAGTAAATGCGGACTTACTTAATAATGAATTTAGTAATAGTGTAACAGAATCAGTGATATTGCATTCAAATGTTGAAAGAATTTTTAAAATCGATCCAGTACTTTTTGAGCCAATTCGTTACAAACATACTTACATACAAATCTTTCCTCTTTATAACCTAACTAGCAGACTCGGCCAAGCTTTGCTGTGGCTAAAGTTTTTGTTATATTACATAGTAGTTAACTATTCAAGGGAAACGGTAGGAGAACACCAGTCATGGGGACCCATGGGGTCCATGCTTTTTTGGTGGTTATGCCATTAAATTGTAGCTTTTGTGAAACGTTGGTACTTTCAACACAGCGCCATCTGTCAGAATATTGACTGTCAAATAATAAACAAATAATTTGCAATAAAATAATATTACGGGTATAAATGAAGATGTAAGCTATCCTATCTTTTAAGTTAGTTCAAACTGCACACGGTGTGCAAATTTGATTGAAATCGGTTAAGTAGTTTAGGGGTCCATATCGGACAAACAACGTGACACATAGTTATATATATTAAGATATAAAATTCTCGAGACACAATGTTCGTTCCCATACTCCTCCGAAACGGCTAGACCGATTCTTATGATATTTTTTACGCATATTCAGTAAATCTGAGAATCTCTCTAAGCTAAGTCTAAGCTCGGTTGTAAAATAGCCCAAGCTAGCTAGTCAAGGCCCTTCAGGCCAAAAGGCCATCCATTAAAAAAAAACAGACATGCGCCGATTAAAGTATTTAGTGATGTTTGATTAGACAATAATGATTCCTCTATTACTACAAATTTGTCCAGTTCCAGATTTGGTACTAATTAAATTTTACTTTGACTTTTCGAATAATTGGGTCAAAAGATTTTCCGAAGATATTGAAGTTAAATCCACTTATTCACTAGTAAGGTCCCAAAACTCACTTACCAAAAACTATAAAATCACGAAATCGAACAACTACATTAATAAATCAGAGAATTAATTAAAAAATCTATGTATATCAATTATATATTAAACAGTAATAGCTGGAAAGGTCGCAGGTCGCACGTTCGATGCTCGCAGTAGGCGTGTATTAATTACTGTGGGACCTCCCTCTGTCGATGCTGTGGTCTGTGGGAAAAATCTATTTCCCCCGGCAATATTTATGTGAACTCGTTTTTAACATAGCAACACTAAAATGACGTTCGTATAGATATATTACAAGACGATTATATTTTTTTATATATTTAACTGTAATTTCTTTTGTATATGTTGTTTTAATGTGACTTTTCGAAATCCAGAAGAAATGCTTTGCTGTGATTAAAAGACTGAGCATATTCCGCTTTTAAGTTAATCTTTTTTTAGATATAAATTTCTAGTACTCTTTCTAAAAACTATAAGAAACTATAGAACTAAGCTTGCTTCTGATGTTTTAAGCCCCGAAGTTCGATTCTTGACAAAACAATAAAGCCAAAAACTATAAACATGAAAGCCGAACTAAATTACATAATAATAGCGTGTCGGTAATATAAAAATTCAAACAAAATTAAAATTAATCACTAAAAATAGCAATTTTTAATTGTTTTCCTTGAGGACAAAGTTATTTTTGCCCTAACCCCCTTTGCTCTCTTAGATAACATGTAAACTTTCATTTGTTAAACCGAAAGTCACTTTTATTTTCACTTGCGAAGTGATAACATCGTATATTTGAACTTTGCCTTCGTGAGCACTGCGTGTCGACACTGTGTGGCTATTAAACTAGGATTTTTTAATACATTTAAAAGTTCTTTATTTGAAAAATCGCAATTAATATAAAATAAATACAGAGTGTAAAATAAACCAGTGACGAAATATTAACAATAAAATGAAAACTTTATTTTTTACAGTACTATAGAATGCTACATTTAGATATTGTCATTGTAGAATCGTGGTAAGTTATATGAAATATAGTTTGCGTTAAAGATGTTTAAGAATCTGGTGGATTCCCTAAACTTTTAAACTAAATTTAAATTTCGAGTACTCTCTGATACACAGTATTCCATCGTCCTATTTGTCCCTCCTTTCTGAAAAACGCGCTTTAGCCAAATGTTGAGCATTCTAATAAACAAGCTAGGTCTGGACATAGTTGCTCACACTTTGAAATCAATTTTCCTTTAGTTTTTGTAATTTATGAATCAATGTTTTTTGTCATGTTATATTAAATCTTGTATTTAATTTTTCTTATTTACCAATGTATCAGTATGCGTTGGCAAGCTTTGGAAACTTTTGAAAAAGTACACCACTCTTTAAAGGGCTATGCACACTGATGTATGTCCATGGGCGGCAGTTCCATTAACGTCCGACCAGTTAGGCAGTATGCCTTTATACCTAAACAAATTTAATATCTAATCCACAAGGTCTTCATAGCCGCACAGCTCAAATATAAAAACAATATCAGACTAGGGGGCGTGGATCCGCCCAGCGCAGATCAATGTTTAATTAACTGTTTGAAAGCGAGTTCAATTCCGTGTAGTGTCAATATCTACAACGCTGTGTATCATTTTGATATTTTAACTTGAATATTAACGTTCAGTTCTTCTAAATAAAATAAAAAAAAGGACAGAATTACAAAGCGGTTGTTAGAGGGTTGTTCCAATAAATTGGACTCTTGTTTGAAGTAGGATGTCAACTGCCTTTAATGGTTTAAAACATGAGCTTATAACTAACATATAATTAGGGGTTGGGGTTGCGACGCTATCAAAAAACTAACTTGGCTTATTTAAGGGTCCTTAAATCTAAGTGTAGACGACCTGTTGGATATAATCGGAAACAAGAATGTTATATTACAATTTAGTGGAAAAACTAAAGGACTCATTTTGGATTCAAGTGTGCGATGATTGCTAACATTTGGCTTGCGCTTCTGATAATTAACTTAAATATTTATATGTAACTTCACTAATGTTAGGTTACGTAATTAGTAACAATATTTCATTATTAATTGACAAGTCTTAGTTTATTTATTTATTTACACTTCTTGCAATAAAATAAAGCAACACAATACTTTTAAATATTAATGGATGAACGGGCGGCCTCATCGCTAATAAGCGATATCTTCCAGGCAACCCTAGTTAAAGAGAAAAACTAAAAAAAGAAACATGATGAGTGCGAGAGTGCACAACCAAATGTTATATAAAAAATATATAGAACCTTAATCTAAAGTAATGCAAAAAAATATTAACAACAAACTAAAAACTTAACAGCTAATCTTACAGATTCATGAACAGCGAATAGTATGTAATGCAGAAGAAAACGAAACAAGAATTACACAAGTCACGATTGATCAGGATAGGATAAGGTTAAGAAATGTTTATACAGAAGAGTTTTAAAAGACGACTGAGAGGTAGCCAATCGTTGGAGTCGGGCAGCCTATTCCACAACTTAATAGGGAATCCATTGCCTGCCAATGCGTTGCCAGATGAATTGCCTAAGAAGATGAACTGTGGATGGAATTTCCAATAAACATCTATTAGAAGAGCGAAACATAATATAGTTAGAAGGACCTAAGAATTTGAAGAAATTTTTGAGATAAGAAGGAGTTCTCGGATTGAAAAGAATTGAGTATAGAATGTATGTGTATGAACAAAGAGTTTATGTGTATGTACGATTAGGTTAGGTTTTTTTTACTTGCGCTGGCTTAAAAACTAATCATTTATATGTGTTCGGAGACGAATTCAACAAACAATAGGTAAAAGGAACATTTCGCTATTACGCCCTACAATCCCAAACGCGATAGATAAAACACTTCTGTTTTACTGTTAGTGTAATAGGAATAAAAGAAAGGTAAAACCAACCCAATAATATATGCGAAACCCAAATACTTTATTTAATTTAACATCATATATTTATAATGCTATATCTAGAGTATAAGTGTTACAAGCAAGCTATTCTAAAATACATGACAATTATCGTAATCATAAATGTTTCAAAAAAATAAAAGTATTACACTTCCAATTTACTAGCAAAGTAGCGGATTAGGTATCAGATTAGGCACTTAACAATGTTTTTTTTAATCCCGAACGCGTGGTATGTGTTACCGACTTACCCATTGATGGTATTTAGACAATTATTTGTTTGAATTAAATTAATTAAAATCAATTGTTTTTTATACGTATAAAATAAGTACTATCTGAAAATGCAATACACAAGTGGGGATTATGCTAATGGCGTTTTCGATGTATAAGAAGAACTCTTCTCGGTTTTCTTAAAATAGCACTCGAAGTAATAAGGTCATCAAAATAATTCGAACTATCTGATATTTACTTTTTTTGTTTGATCACGCGTTGTTTGAGTGCCTTGGACAACTTTTCAATTACTGTTTAAGTTGTGGTATTGGAATACAAGCTTATGCCTGCTAGTTTGGCTGCATATTTGGACTAGGCAGCACAACAAAATTTTATAAAAAGGAATTTTCAATAAGGAAAAGTTAGCGCTACAACATTTCAACCTGGGCCTCAGATTTCTGTAGTTATTTGATCATTTTTTATTAATTATAAGCAAGTATAAGGTCAACCTTCTGTGCCTGACACACGCCGTCCACTTTTTGGGTCTAAGGCATACTCGTTTCCTCACGTTTCCATCACCAGCGAGTATTAAATGCGCACATAGAAAGAGAGTCAATTGGTGCACAGCCGGGGATCAAATCTTCGAAAGCCGATATTTAGTGCAAAAACATGGTAAAAGTAATGTTGGTAATACGCGAGAAGAATAACTAAATCGCACTCATTATATATATAACTTAAATTAAATTATGGTTTTATATCTAACATATAAAATTCTCGTGTCTCGTTTGTAATTAAACTCCTCCGAAATTGCTCGACCTTTTTTCGTGAAACTTTGTATGAATATCGGTTAGGTCTGCGAGTTGGACAACATCCATTTTTCATCCCCCTAAATTTTATTTTTTATTTTTTAGACAAAAATTTTTGTTTTTATTTTTTTATGATCCAGCACACAAACATCCACACAACCCTTAATTTTCACCCCTCTACAATCAACGCCTATTTTGAATTATAGTAGATAGTTATTTTTATTGAACTAAAAATATGTTCCCTAGAAATAATTAATATACATGGCAAAACAACTTTTGCCGGATCAGCCAGTATACTATATGTTTGACTTCGAGCTTAAAGTAAGTTTAGCATCACGACTATTTAATAATTTGAGTGATACTGCAAAGGCAATTTTTTGCAAGATTCTCTTTGTATAGTATTTAATAAATAATGATTACGTACTTAATATCTAGCCAAGAGTTTATGCTCCATGAACAGTTAGTGATGTGTTAATTACACAAGCCATGTTTGTGAAGCTCTTAAAAGTATAAGTATTGCTATGTTAATAAGAGAAATTCGACGCACAGTTAGTTAATTTAATCTTTAATTATAGACATAGTAAAACAAGGAAGTACTTAATTATGTATTTAACAAATAATCAAACATCTTCAGGAAATGATACGGAAGACTGTGCTTCGCTTTGTAATAAGTGGCCCAAAAAAATGTACTTGTTACAAAAACAACGTTTGTAACTTCTCTTTTCGAAGACACTCTTCTTCAAAGACACAGGCAACATCGGAATACTTGGCGTTGATGTCAACAACGCCAAGTATTCCGAACAACGTTCAGTTTCGCGGTTATTTGTAGGGAAAGGCTAAATTAGTCTCCAAAAAGCTTAATGTGCTCAGCTAGGCAAGACGGTACTTCACTCCGGGCAGCGCTTGCACCGCATCTATAAAAATGGCTACTGCAGACACATTTCTGTGACTGTGTCAAATGTGACTTTTATTGGTAAGTATCGTCAGCCTTTTGGACATGTCAAGTCTCTGATGTTCTTCTTCACGGTTCGAGCAAGTATTCATTGCCCACCTCAGGGTTGAGAGTTACTGAACCACTTGGGTTGTTGTATTAAAAACTAATGATATATATAGTATATAACATTTCTATATATGTATAACTTTATAATATAGTTATATGCCCTAAAGAAACCTAACGTTATAAGCTTTATAAGACTGGTGGTCGAGTAATGAATAGGGATGCACCGGGGTCAACTCGGTCGAAGTTTCAATACAATATACGATATAATGATCAATATTTTCGAAGTTATGACCAACGACGGTTTTATTACGAAATACTAATATGTGCGCCGAGTTATGGATGGTTTTATACTATAGATATCTATTAAATATTAAAAATATTTAATGTGTCATTTTATTTGAATTTTACAGACAACTTTTATTATAATTTAACGTTATTTTATCAGTATAAAGTGGTATGGATTTTATTGAGATAAAAAAAATTTTATACGAAAATTATTAATCTTTCATGAATTTAAGAAATAAGATGCCTATATTTTCGATCTTTTATGATTCGAAAATTTGTTTTAGTCTATTTATTTCACAACTTACCAGCTTCTTCCTTTTAAGGAAATTCAGCGTAGGGCTCTTGTCAATATCCAAGGTATAACTGATCACCTTTATTCTCTCTCTCTACGCAGAGATATTACATCTCTGTGCGTATTCTAAAAAGTGTACTATGGAGAGTGTTCTGAAGAGTATGGGTTGATCCCTCCTGCAGTTCATCACTCAAAAATTCATCCGCATCGCATTGATGGCTGGAAGTCTTCTACGGTCCGCTTCACTAGACATATTTTGAGAACTAGCAAACTGTGGAATCGACTCCTGGTGGGGATCTTCTCTGGGCGCTACGACCTCCAACTCCTCAAAGAGCATACTATCCTCAAAGGCCGGCAACGCGCTTACTAAAATGGGTATTCATGGACTGCGATGACAGCCCATTTTGGGCACAAACAGTCCACAACTAAATACGAGAATACGCACTTACGTAGTCCTATTTCACCATGCCTCCTACTGAGGACAAACCTTTGTTTTTAATTTAGTTTGTTATTATATATTAATTAGGATGTCATGTGGAACATGGTGTAATGGTTGCAGCTCCTTACAAACGTTGTATAAAACAAAAAAAAACTTGGCGATTAAAAAGAGTGGCTCCGCCGCTGGTTTATTGTCAGTTCTTCTCTTCCGTTCTACGCCCTTGATTTGAGAACTGGCAGTAAATGTTAAATTAGAAGCATTTAATGTATATTTCTTTTTTGACGATCATAAGTTTACCTACATGAAAGTGTGTGTGTGTGTTATCTACATGAATAAATGATTTTTGACTTGACTTTTTGAATATAGGTTCCATCAAAGAAAACAAAGACAGATACTGCTAGTTGGAAAGATGCAGTAGCCGGACCCAAAACTTCCATACATCGATGTTCAACCACTTATACACCAACTTTATGTGAATAATATTGGCACGCTCTTGCATACTCTCGTCCCAGCGCATCCTACAAAATAGCTATCGGTGTGCGTCCATTTTATGAGAGAGTGCAAGGTCGTAACACTGAGTACCGCTAGGTTCAGATGCTCACGTAGAGCTGCGAATATTTGCGATAGACACGGCCATAATATACCCAATACAAGGTCTCGACAAGTGTGGATTGGAATGTCTTTGAATTTATACTTACGAAAACATTTGTTTATATTACAGGAAATCGTTGATAGCGTTTGACTTATTTTGGATTGCTTTTATTTTAATTCTAAACTTCATGTTCTCGTTATATTGTTAGCAACCGTACCATCTTATCAAAAGGCCGGAAACGCACTTGCGAGGCTCCTGCCAATTTGCCCCCTGTTATATAAATAAAAAAAACAGTAAATTAGTACAAACTTAGATGTCATGAGGATGAAAGAGAGAGATAGTTTAATAATAATTGGTTATTCTGGTCTAGTGGATTCAGGGAGTGACTCTCATCCCTGAGATCGTAGGTTCGATTGCCGTCTGTGCGCCAATGGACTTTCTGTCTATGTGCGCATTTAACAATTAACGTATGGTGAAGGAAAATTTCGTGCGTAAACCGGCTTGCCTTAGATCCAAAAAAGTGGTAGGCGTGTGTCAGGCACAGAAGATTGATCACCTACTTGCCTTTTAGAAATGATTACGGAACTGATGCATAAATCTGAGGCCTAGACCTAAAGGTAGTAGAGCCATTGATATGTATTATGTAACTACACACTTCTATGCCAAAGGACTTTGGTTTCGTTTGGACACTCAGAAAACATCGTGAAAAACCGGTCTTTGACCCAAAAAGTCGACGGCGTCTGTCAGCCTGATTACCAACTTGTCTACTAATGATCATGATGCAGATACAGAAATCTGCGGCTCTAACCTAAAAGGTTGTAACTGCCAAAACTATTCCGTAGATATCGCATTTATTTTCTCTTCCTTGTACAACCCAGTAGAAGTTTCATCTGTTCCTTTTTCAATAGAAGTCCATTACTAATATTCGCTTAAGTATTCTCAGTTACCCTGAGGTAACTTAAACGTTTTCTATTATGCGACTGGTACTCACGTATCTGTATCTATATCGTTTTCGTCTGTATTGTTCCTAGAATGAGAAAAATGTAGACAATAGAGCAGACGTGTGCTCGATGACCGCGCCGTCGGCTTTAAGTTTAGGAGCTTAATCTTTAAAACAAAATGCAAGTAAATTTTTATAAAAAAATTCGAAATTCAAAAATCATTTATTCGTCTAGGTATAATTATACATGTCAACCATCTCACTATCTTATAGCGGCATTAGTGCCCACATTGTTATCATCTATTCTTGAACTGTGTAATATCCTTTTTTATTAGGGTTTCCTTGATGTAAAGTTTAAACTTATGTAGCGGAATGTTGGTTACATGATCTGGAATTTTGTTATCTGAACACATTTCCCCATAAATGAGTGAACATAAAGAAAGCATTTTAATTACGTTATTATGTAAGTAATGAGCAGTGGATTCAACGTAAGCCTCTCATCCCGGGGGCTGTAGGTTCGATCCTCGGCTGTGCACCAATGGACTTACTATCTATGTACACATTTAACAATCGTATGGTGAAGGAAAATTTCGTGCGGTAACCGGCCTTAGTCCCAAAAAATCGAACGAGTGTGTCAGGCACAGAAGATTCGTTTATTAAGCCTTTTAGACTTACTTAATCATGGAACTTATACAGAAATATGAGGCCTAGACCTAAAAGGTTGTAGAGCCATTGTTATGTATTATGTAAGTAAGTAAATAAAATAGCATGTTATTGACTTTAAAACGAGATAGAAATTTCATAAAAACGATTTAAAAAAATCTAAGTGTTTAATATATTGTCTATAAGTTTGACTTTAATTATTATTTTATGTAAAATTGTTACACATATTTTGAGTCGCAGAAATTCATATCAACTAAATGATAATTAAATTTATTTTTGGGAAGGTATAAAAACACTTATTACAAAAAATCATACAAAAACCGATGCAGAAGTTTGGCTGACTTTTCAAGAACACAGAGCAAAAAGATAATTGTTTTTTGACAGCAGCTCTCACTCTATTCCACGGTGCATTGTGTTCTGTGACTATGCATATTTCTCGCTGCGTTTATCATGCATTATGTTAGCAATAATATTCCCGTGTTAACGTACCAGGCTTAATTTATTAATTGCACCCCCGACCTCTCGCGAGGGCAATTTATGAGAACTCGAAATATTCCATTACACAGCCTCTTACATTTGCACCTCTTCATGATGGTATCAACGAAGTATATACGCATATTTCTCTTATATTCTTCTTTTATATGTAAGTAGCATTTTAAACTGAGTAGTTTTTATATAATACTTTAGCGCACTTATTGCATGCTGTAACGGCTATAAAGGCGGTGAAACAAATTTTCGTCACAGTTATAAAGAACATCGAGTTACTCAACAAGAATCTCATCTAGTTTTTAATGCGCCCAAAAATATTTATTTATCTATTTATTAACAATTATTCTTATTTTTAATTTTTAATTATATTTTATAAATTACTATATACTTTTAAACAAGACTTCATTACTTACACTGCTAACTTTTACTCATATTTTTCTACTAAGTACTATTATTACATTGTTTTTTTATTTTTTTGCGACTGAGGCGCAAACTAGCTATTGTGGTCTCTGACAGAATGACCAGAGCTGTGGAACAGTCTGCTCCTTAGCATAATGCTGAGCCAAGGCCTAGCGGTCTTATTAAGTGGCAGCTAGGTGAGGGGTACCGGGTTCTATTCCCGGTTCGAGGGCAAGTTTTAATTTAATTTAAATTTGTTCTCGGCCTTTGGGAGGGTTGTGCGGTGCTTAAACCGTACATGAGGACACGGTCGATCACACGGTTTCTAAAGACTAGAAAATTATTTGTGTGTTTTGTTAGTGATAAATGAGTTTTTTTTTCTATGTCAATAGGCCAAATGTATAAATAATATATGCCTTTTAAATAGTGTGCAATTGTTTTTTAGTTTTCTTTTGTTTGTTGGTAAATGTAAGATTGTATCAAAACATATCTGGTACGACTGTATCATTGACGGATATTGGGCCATGAGTTGAGTTATTAAATTAAAAAATTGAAATTCAAAAAATTTATAATGAAATAAACAAATTGTTTGAGATAAATAAATTGTGGAGATCCGGCAACTCAGGGTCGCAGGTCACTTGAATACTGTCATCGCCTTTGCCAAAGCTTTTGATAACGAACTGGTCAAGACAGTTTGTGTTCCATTTACTACGGTTCAGTATTAGTTTGTATAATTAATATTATATCTCATGTATAATATTGTAACTAAATGATGAGTCTAGGTATAAGGACATATCTATTTCAGTTATTTATAATATGGTCTAATGAAACAAACGGGGCATTGATACTTTCAATCAACATCACTGTGACAACTTTCTGTAAAACATTGTGTTATTTCTTAAGTTTTAAATAAATACTTGTTAAATTTAAATAATTAAACTTGCTTTATTTATTTATTAATAAATGCTTGGCAACGCTCGGCACACTTATACAAGAAAAATACAATACAATATCTAATGTCACAAGCACTTAAAGGCAAACATAACATACACAAAGCGATAAAGAAAATTCGAATTCAAAGTGTGAGCAACTATGGATATCCAGACTTAGCTTGTTTATCAGAATGCTCTCTGGATATCGGTGAGTTTTGGCCAAAACGCGTTCTTGAGAAAGGAGGGACAAATTTGATGATGGAATGATGGGGTATGTAGACACGAAATTTAAATTTAGTTAAAAGATTGGGGGCAATCAATCAATTCTTAAATATCTAATACATTTGTTTTTATGTACCACACATTTATACAAATAAATTATTATATAACTCATATCAAAGCTATTTATTGTCCATGTATAATGAAAAAATATGTTTAAAGATACATGATATATAACCCTAAAATGCAGTTTCATAACAGTCTGATTGGACGCAGGTCGCTAAATGTCAAACGGATTAGCGTAATGTAATCATCATTTGAATGGTTTTTGTTGATATTTGTAGTGATATGTTTCTTGTTTGTTTGCATTGGGCAAATCATCCTTGAGACTTGTCAAACAGCCGTTTCTTATATTACAAGCTATGTTATAAACTGGTCGGAAAGAGAATTATGCTTTAAAATGACGTCAAGTTATAGTTATAGTACTAGCTGCCCCCGCGAACTTCGTTTCTCCTTAATGTCTAGCCTTCCTTTTTAGTACATACCAACATGGAACATTTTGCTATGCTACCCCAGAGATTGATCGGTATTCCGGAATGAAAACTTTTTAGGTTTTTCTGTGATTTTTCTCTATATAAACCTCAGAGATCAAGTTGTAAGTTCTTAACTAACAAATAAAAATAGGGGTTGATCGTAGAGGGTAGATGAAAATTAAGGGTTGTATGTATTTTTGTATGCTGTATCATAAAAAAATAAAAATAAAAATTTTGGGGTGGCCACCTCTTATCACTTAGGGGTTTGAAAGATAGTAGCTGATTCTCAGATTTCAGGTAATCTGAAAATAAAAAATTCATAAGAATTTGTCGAGCCGTTTCGGAGGAGTATGGGAAGCAACATTGTGACACGAGAATTTTATATATTAGAAAAGTATATCAAATCACTTTTTAAATATTTAGAAATTTCAAAAGCATCCCATTTCGTTCATAAGTTACACAGTAAATAGACTAATCGTAGTGAGTCCAGCAAACACTTGCCGCATAATTAGTGGAGAGTCAAACATAGCTGGACAAATATAGTTTTGGACGTAATCCCATGTTTATTGTTCGGATTCCGGTCTTACCCGAGGTACTTTCTAACAACACACAGTATAAGGAAATTTGAGGTCCACGACCTACGTTTAATTGGATAAGGCTTTATATTTCTTTCAAACATTTTTATGAATTATTTCTGGGTGTGAAGTTCCGTTATTTTCTTATCGACACACACCCACAGATAATGAACTCTCAGATTAATATGGGTTCATTTAAGCCGCGGTCGAACAGGCACCTCCTGAATAGGCGTGCCCTCCAATAGGCCACATCTCACCTAAAAAAGAGTGGCGGAAAGTTTATTGCCATTTCTTCTCTTTCATTCTACTACTATCCCTTGATTTGAGAACTGGTAGTAAATGTAAAATTAGAAGCATTTAATGAATATTTCTTTTTTGACGTTCATAACTGTACATTGTGTTACCTATATGAATAAATGATTTTGATTTTTACTTTGACTTTAACATCATCATCATCATCAAAGCATCATGTCAAGAGTCCAAGCCAGTATATATAGTAGATATGCATATTTCATAGAACACATTAATCTAATAATTTCAAAATATGCATTGGAATTTAAGTAATTTCTGATGACTAATAAGAGATCCGCTGTTTTAAGTACCAGCCGGCCCAATTACCGCTAGAATGACAGAGAAGTGGAGGACCTACTGGAGACTGAAAGCCAGCAACTAGTAGGAGCAGTATCAGAAGACAGGGAGTGGTGAAAGTTTATCGTTTCTGAGCCAGAATATGTTTGACTGAAAAGACGCAGGTTTTTTTAATCAACCAAATATCTGTTTTAGTCAAAAAATTTTTTTGTAATAGGAGGTAAATAAACATCTGTTGGGATAGTGGGAGTCTCATCTGATAAGTGATTCCGCCACCCATGGGCACTAACATTGCCAGAAAGCTCGCAAGTGCGTGCTGCCTTTAAATAATTGGTACGCTTTTACGCAAAACAGTACGGTAACAATACGGTACGCAAGGAGTCGAAGTCGAATTGGTTCGGAAATACTTCAGTGGGCAGCTGGTCCCACATAGTGGTGGTGCGCGAAATTGCCTTAAGAAACGCTCAACTGTGGATCTACGGATCTCGATGTGATACAAAAAAAAAAAAAAAAAAAAAAAAATTTTTTTTTTTTTAAAACAAAATTTTTTTTTTTTTTTTTTTTTTTGGGGGAAAAAAAGGGCAACCCCCCCCCTTTTTTTTTTTTCCTTTCCCCCCCCGGCCCGGGGGGGGAAATTTTCCCCCCCCTTTTTGGGGGGAAAAAAAAAAAAAAGGGATTTTTTTTTTCCCCCCCGAAAAAAAAAAAAAATTCAATTCAATTCCATTCCATTTCATTTCATTTCATTCCATTTCATACGATTGGTATTTTGTATTCTGCCTTGATGTCTGATGATGCAGGTATTTATATTTATAACTATAAACTGTCTAGAATAATAAAGTTTAAACGTTAACTGAACTATGTCCACTTCAAGTACAAAAACACTCGACAGATTTCGAGCGAACTGCCTGAGATAAAACTATAAGATTGTTAAGATCACTCGACGGTCCATTGTTAGCCGTGGGAAGTCTGTTTAAGTTAACAATTTGTATTATATTTATTTAACTTTGAATTTATCGAGATATCAATGAGAGAAATAATATTTATAGCAGACTTGATTCATTATAGCTTAAGTACTTTTTATATTACTATTATTTAATATGATTATTATTTATATACAAGTTTGGTGTTCTCTTAAAATTCTTGTATCCGCTCCTGCCCTTGCCGATTCTCGCAAGTGCGTATCTAAATTCCCCAATGATCCACATAGCTCCAAAATCACAGCCCGCTAGTGACAAAGCGACTTCTGATCCTCAACAGAACATAATTGATCAGAAGTCGGGTATGTCCTATCATTAGATAGGGACAATTACGGGCCACTGTCTCCATAATAAACATTTCTTTGCGCGGCAGACAGTTCTTTGTGCAGAGGCTGTTTCGGCTGTTTCAGTGCAGAGGAATCAGTCACCCACGTAGTCCTGGAATGCGAGGCTGTGGCTTTCAGGAAACTTCTAAGTATCTGGCCTTCCAGAGTAGTTCCTTAACTAGGCTGGCTTAATTAGCCACGACTTAACACACAATAGACCAAATGGGCGTCTAAGTGGACACTGAGTTCACACTACATACATACTTACAGATGACCCACATCATGTTCATATGAACATATATATATGTACATTAAGCCACTCAAACAAAACTCCTGGTTAACTTTCTACTTCTGTTAAAAATTGTCTCTAAATCAATGTACAAACAAATTACTGTAATATTAAGTAACTATGTGATGTGTTATCAACATTTAACCATACAATTATAAAACAATAAAATATCAACGCACTTACTTTTACTACGAAATGGGCAACTTTGAACTATCGACGATAAATCACCGCTAATTACCGTTTATTTAAACAAATGCTTAAATTCAATTCGTGATTTATGTGCAATTATTTGAGGGATGGGCAGACTTTAGTTTCTATTGAGGTAATTATAGTTTTGTTTACAAGACGTGTGGTATGGCAGAATTAGAATACTGTTCATTTATCTTTTATTTATTAAAGCTACCATACCAACAGATTACTCCATTGCGGTAACTATTTACATTTACATCACATATAAAGCAATACATACACATAGAAAAAAAACAACACAACATTCAACAGTAATAAATTAACATAGTTACAAAAAGACTATTTTTTACAGTATACGAGTAGGAACTAAAACGAAGCAAACTTTTTGTCAGTTCCTATACTAAAATTTTTTTTATATGAGTTTCATTATATGACGTCAAGAGAGAATACGAAATTACAGCCTTATCACCTCATGGGCATCGTTCTACAACTGAGGGTCCGCGCACCACCACTATGAGGAACGCACTGAAGTATTTCCGAATCAATTACTTTAAATATAATTCTTTCACACCAACAACCACTAATTTTTTTAGGTTAATTAGTTTACGTAGTTGGTCCCAAAGTTCTGTCATAGCACATTATTTCTACATTTCGAGCAGGATTTTATAAAAAATTATTGCATTCTATTTTGGAATGTTTGATTATTGTTTTAAAACAAAAAACAATAACTTTCCGTAATTTTTCAGATGAGTGGACATTGAAAGTAAACCGAATAGTTGTTGTTGCGTTGCACCGTGTGGAACTGCGAGTACCATTTTCGAGTTGCTCAAAAATTTGAATATAACGCTTGGTTTGTGTGCGGTATATTGATGGTACCTTGAAGTCTCAGTGTTGAGGACAAGAAAAGAACTGGTGGCCACGCTCCGCAAGACACCAGCAGTAATCAAAGCTATCAAGGCGCGGATAGTAAGAAATCCTGTCCGAAAACAGAAGTTGATGGATTTGCAGATGGGTGTCAGTAGGAAAACAGTAAAAAAGGTTTTAAATGAAGATCTTGGTCTACGAGCATACAAAAAGAGTGGGCACTTACTTAATGCTCGTCTAAAAGCAATAAGGCTTAAGAGATCGCGGGTGTTGTTTAAGCGGTACGCGAAAAACCGACACCGTAATATCCTCTTTACGGACGAAAAATTTTTCGATATTGAAGAGAAGTACAATAAACAGAATTATACAGTGTACGCTAGGAGTTCTGAAGAAGCTGAAAATAAAGTTCCAAGGGTGCAACATGGACATCATCCATCATCAGTAATGGTTTGGTTGGGAGTGTCCTATTACGGGCTAACTGAGGTTAATTTTTTTTGAAAAGGGGGTCAAAACCAGTGCTACAGTGTACCAAGAGACGGTTTTGTATCGCTTGTCAAAGACATTCAGCACCCTATTTGGGGACATCACTTCGTGTTCCAGCAGGACTCTGCGTCTGCATACAAAGCCAAGACCACTAAAGCCTGGTTTTGAGCGTCAAAACATCGTCTTAATTAGACATGAGGATTGGCCTTCCTCCAGTCCGGACCTTAATCTTTTGGACCAGAAATTGTGACAGGGCTTAGAGAGGAAGGTCTGTGATAAACCTCATGAAAATTTGGAGAATCTGAAGTCATCTTTAAAAAAACCAGTGACTGAAATCGACACGAATATGGTGCGTGCTGCGATAGACGACTGGCCGCGACGCTTAAGGGCCTGTATTAAAAATGAGGGAGGTTATTTCGAATATTTTTATGCTTTTTTATTCCTTAATTAATGTACTAAGAATTGATATATCACTCATTACAAACTGATCAGTACTTTTGTTTTTATCATTATTTCCATTTATGACAGAACTTTGGGACCAACAACATAGTTTAGTCATAGTGTGTTGTCAAGTTTTTGTATATTTTCTGTCCACGATGGAAGACCAGGACTTCTAAAATCCTATTATAGAGCAGCTTCTCATGCAGATAGTCAATCCTGTACAATATTGTGAAGAGGCAAATGAAATTTATTATTTTTATTATATTTATCTCTTGCGGCATATTTTTCGACGATTATATCGGTAAAGAATTACACAACTTTTGATTTGAGTAATATAAAAATACTGACACCAGCTGCAAATTCAAAGAAATAATTCCAATTCAATTAATATGAGGCACGTTTGATCATTTAATCTATAATTGCGCACGAGTGGATGGAAATACTATATTGCATAGAATTGTAAATTTTATACCATATTTATTATATTACATTTGCTTCAAGGTTAAGTGGATGCGTTGACCTAATTCCTATATATTATATAACAAAAAATAACATAGGTTTAAAATGAATTTTTCGGCGGCGGGACGGGACGACCCCATCGCCCACTGGTGAAATAACCTGTGACAGAGGTTATTTCATCAGCGCAATCAGTCAACCCCTTCCTAGTGGGAGTGCCATGCTGTTGCCTTCGGGCTTCAGCCAAATGGGCAGGCACGACCGGGGCAGTATCACTGTCTCTTAGAAAACCGGCGTGAAGTGATGCAATATGTTCGCCTTATTGTACTCGCGTTTCGTGCGGTGAGGGAGACTCCCGGAGCCCATCCCCCCCCCCATATGAAATATGAAGGTGCAGAAAAAACAGAATCTACCCCAGGGGGGTACCACACGCGCTCGCGGTGGAGAATCCCCCTCTGGGCGTCCAACACCGGGACACTCAGCACCCGGTGGTGGACGCACAGGCTGCCCTTAGTATTCTGGGGGGGGCAATTCTGCGCTCAACAAAAACAGTTATCGTTCTCGGGGCAAACGGAGCAATTCAACAAAGGCACCCCCGTCCACGTTCGTCGTGGACTTCACAAATGTTAGGGGGCTCAATTCCAATATCAACGCAGTCCACTACCATTTAGAGACTGCGAAGCCGGCCTTGCTCTTTCTTACCAAGACTCAGATTTCCTCCCCGGCTGATACTTCCTACCCTCCACGGGGTACAAATTGGAACATTCATTTGTGCCGCGGGCGGGAGTTTGCGTGTACGTCAGAGAGGATATCTGTTCTCGTCGCCTCGGGACGCTTGAAGGAAGGGACCTATCTAACCTCTGGCTGCGCGTAGACTGCGATGACCATCCGCGATTCTACGCATGCCTGTATAGGTCCCATAGTGGAAATACCGAAACTGACCGACTCATTGAGCACATCCAAATGGCTACAGATTCCCTGCTCGAAAGGGTTCCTACCGCTGAAATCGTGATACTTGGCGATTTTAACGCCCACCAGTTTTTGCCGCGCACCACCACTATGTGGAATCAGCTGCCCACTGAAGTATTTCCGAACCAATTCGACTTAGGGTCCTACAAGAAAACCGAAACTTAAAAGGCCGGCAACGCACTCGCGAGCCCTCTGGTATTGAGAGTGTCCATGGGCGGCGGTATCACTTAACATCAGGTGAGCCTCCTGCCCGTTTGCCCCCCGTTCTATAAAAAAAAAAGAATTTTTTAGGTAACAAAATTACCTACCATATATTATTTTTTTAGCTTTACACAAGCTATAACAAATATTGATTGGCTGATATATGTAATAATATCGTCTCAGTCCTACTCTTCATTGTTGAAGGTCGTGTCACTGTAAGGTGTCTGCTGCCCTGCTAGTGATATCTCTCTACTTTGTTCGAGAATCGTGACTTGGTCACATCAGCGGGATGGCAATCTGCCCCGCGACCTTGCCTTCCACTTTGCCGACGACAACCAGCTCGTCCAGGTTTTCTGGTTCGCGACGGGCGAAGGCGAACCCTGACTTGATACAATGGATTGCTTAGTTCTTTTAGCGGTACATGGTATGTGAAGCATCTTTCTCCATCACCACAATTCTCAATTGAATCAATTCTTTTTCTGTCTTGCGCTCGATTTAATGACTCCGATCATAGAGGGTTATATAGAAAACCAACGTTCGTAATAATCATTTATAATAAAAATTAAGTTTAGGAACGAAAGCTTGAATATTGTGTATATTAATTACACTATTTTGAACGAAACAACACTAAATTTAATTATGGCTTCGTGAATATTTTTATTCACAATTTAAAAATATCGGAATAAATAAAACTATATTAATTCTCATTACCATTTTAAAATAATGATTTGACCTCAAGAAATAGATATACTGTTCATCAGTTCGTGACCCCCGCACATCGTGACCAGGTAAGGTCGAAAAATATCAGATTCAATTAACTATAAGCTATATTTGTTGTGCGATGATCTAATTTCTTATCCGAATGAGTAATGATGCTACAAAACCCACTCTAGCGTAATACTTCTAAATTTGCTGGTGGAATTTGTGCTGTATTGCAAATCTTTTTTTTTATAGAGCTGGACAGAAGTTTTTCCCCAATCCCACCTGATGTTATGTGAGGCCCATTGGAGGCCCAACGGCTATCTAAGAGAAGCCCATAATCCCATGTGTCACTGAGCCATTGAGAGTGAAGTGAGTGAAGCGGGATGAAACAATGCTGTACACCAAAAATTCCAATGTAATATTACCCTCAATCATTTAAAGAATCCCTGCAGATGTCGATCTGTATTCCTGCCTTGTCCTTCAAGATAAGAGCATACCAATTCTTAAAAGGCCGGCAACGCACCTGTAAGCCTTCTGGCAGTGTTCCATGGGCGGCTATATCACTTAACATCAGGTGATTCCCTGCCCGTTTGCAACCATGTTCTATATAAAAAAAGCCCTGCCCCATGAGGGGTTACAAACCTTTATACATACAGCTTTTTTTGTACAAGCAATCTGTGTCCTCTTTTCTTGTATAACGCAGGCAAAAAGTCAAAGAAGTCGAACTGATGGTGACATAACGGTGGCCTATATGAATGAGTCTTCATAAAGTACAGCTTTTAAAAAATAATTTGGTGTTATTATTGTTTTATCATTAGAAAAAGGAAAATAAGAAAGTGTTGCGTTTAGAAAACTTTAGGAAGCGAAACTAATACATCGTACAATACTTCACCGCCTTTAAATCTTTTAATGTAACTTTTAAACAAAACTTAACGGTAAAAGCATTCGTAAACACGATACTTTAATATAAACAACATAGAAAATTAAAAATAGTTTACATTAGTAATATAATTATAATTGATAGTATAAATTACTGTGTTATACTACGGTAGTATCGGAAATACGTCGTATAATGAGAGATTCACTTGGGGCGTAATGTCACCATCGTACACGCCAAGTCTCAACAGAGGTTCGTGTCCGGTGAAGCTATTCCCACATAAGTAAAGTCATACATCACACTTTCGCTAATTATTTTCTGCGACCACAAAGCGTCTCATTAGCGGGAGAGATATGTTCATTTTGTTCGAAATTAACACTTGCTCGAATGCGACGTTCGCTTTACGACTTTGTATGCAAGTTTAATGTTGTTTATGGGGCTTTGGGAAATATACGTTTCTAAAAGTAAAAAATATATACTTAAAGTATAACAATTTTTATGTATTGATTTTTTATATAACGATTCAAACAGGCAGAAGGCTCATCTGATGTTAAGTGATACACACATCGACACTCACATTGCCAGAAGGCTCGCCAGTACGTTGCTGGCCTTTTAAGAATTGGTAAATGGTTGTTTTCATAAGTTGTTAAATTGTGGACAATGTCTTTTTTATGTTGAAACTAGTTTATAACAGGAGATGATAGGTATTTCATTTAAATGTAAACAAAATGTTGTTTTAATGTATCTAATGAGTTGAAGAAAACATATATTATTAAAGAAACCAATAATAGCATGAAAACACGATCAAAATAAAATTTATTCATAGGTAACATAATGTCACTAAAAAAATACTACTTTATTTACATTTACCAGTTCTCAAATCAAGGGCGTAGAACGGACGAAACTGGAAATAGATCCGTCACTGTTTTAAATAGCCTAGGTTTTTTTTTGCAAAATTTTTGTAAGCATTACATCATGCTCCTCATCACATAGAAGCAGAGTGCCGCAATGTAAAAATAAATTAATAAACAGATAGAAATCTAACCAATCTATATCTTCGCAGTTTTTTGGTCCAATTTATCTTGAGTTCGTAATATCAACCTATTTTAATTAATTATTATTAATATGATTATTAGGTTGCGATTAAAATACTTGTATCTGATACTTACACCTGGATAACATCATGCTCCTCATCACATGGAAGCAGTGTGTCAGGCACCAATGTAAAATTAATTAAAGAATCAGACAGAAATCTAAATAATTTAAATCTTCGCTGATTTTGGTCCAATTAATCTTGAGTTCGTAATATCAACTTTGAATAATTAATTCTTAACACGATTATTAGGTTGCGATTAATACATGTATCTGACACTTAATAAAAATCAATTAAATTTTTAACGCAGTATGAAACCAAAGCCAACAAATGAAGCCAGTAACAACAGGACCCAGAAACAACAAAGCGATATTTATTAAAATTTATTGACATGTAACTGATATGCTAAAGTGGGGTCGCATATCATATGCCATGACGTTTCGCGGACCATTTGCTGAGTACACTTGTAATGACAGAAAATATCAAGACTTCATCCAACGGAGTTTCGACCACAGCACTAAGATTTAAAGTTCATTTTTGTTTAAAAGGGGAACACAATGTTCAAACAGGTCAATCATTTAGGTTTTACAGTAAAATTTGTTCTGAAATTCATTCAGTAGTTTCATAAATTATTTCTTCAACCTTTTTAGGTCAGACAGGTAAGGCAAGACGATCCTCACGATGTTTTCCGTCACAGTTCGAGCGAATGTTAAATGCGCACATAGACAGAAAGTCTATTGGTGCACAGCCGGGGATCTAAAGACCTTCATGTGATTCGCACGGTGAAGCCACTAGGTCAACACTGCTCTACTTCCTCGCATACTTAAGTACTTCATTAGAAAAAGACAGGAAACTTTCAGGTGATTAAGCCAAGTCTAATAACACAATTGATTAAAAAAAGCTAAATATTGGTTAAGTTTGTTGTTACTTCTTTTCTGAAATAAATATTCACCCATGCGAAATCGGTACAGGCTAGTGTATTACCTAAAATATGGTCTTTAAAAAGACTCCTTCGTGTCTTGACTTCTTTTCTGAAAAAAGAAATCTCCACCCATGTTCCCACGAGAATATAAGTGCGTGGTGCTATTTCACCATGCCTCCTGATGGTAGAGGACAAATCTTTGTTTTTAATTTATTTTATTATTATTAATTACTTAAGATGTCATGTGGAACATGGTGTAATGGTTGCAGCTCCTTACAAACGTTGTGTAAAACAACAAACTTGGCGATTAAAAAGAGTGGCGGAGAGTTTATTGCCAGTTCTTCTCTTCCGTTCTACGCCCTTGATTTGAGAACTGGCAGTAAATGTAAAATTAGAAGCAATTAATATATATTTCTTTTTAGACGTTCATAGGTGTATATTGTGTTACCTGTATAAATAAATGATTTTGATTTTATTCTAAAACATGTGCTCTGTGAACATATCTCTGTTTCATACTAAACTAAAAACAGTTCACAACGTGCCTTAGGTCTTTATCTAAGTCATGTTTAATTAATTTTAGCGTTAATTACCGCAACGTTAAGGATTTCACCTGATCTAGTAGTAATTAGTATTGGCTAACGGAAACATCGTGTCACATCTGAAAGTATAATCTGCCATTTGATTTGGATCGATCTGTTCTTAGAAGCATAGAGTTAGTTAATACAATGAGAAGGACAATGTTACATAGATTAGGCGCAGTAGAACTGGATTTTTAACTTTTCTGTTTATGATTTATTTTTCATTAAATAAACCATATGTCACTTTATATTTAAATATTATTCATGAAACATTTAAGAAGCAATTATACCCCGTTTTAAATGTTTAATATATTTTTTATGTGTTTTAATGTAGAAAAGTTACACTTTATCATTAATCGTTTATGAAATTATGATTAGTTTAATTATTTAAAACCTCAGTTTCGAATCCCGCAGCCCGGACATACAACGACCACTCTTTATGCCTTGACTTGTTTAACCCATCGCGGAATATGCTTCAAAGGAGTATATAATCACCTGCATCATGATCACACCCCATATACATTCATACCCTCACTTTCACACTATCGCACGAATAAGAATCTTCATCATCATTATGTGAATAAAGTAATTTTATGTATATTTAAACTTACACTTTCTTGACAGTAAAATAATACTGTTTTAAAATTTGACTCTGAGAGGCTGCACTAATGTAGGCATAAACCCATACCAAGTAATTAGCGCACCAATCCCATTGATCTATAATTGTATTATGGATCATCTGTTAGTCGCGCGTGGGCGCCGACGCGCCGTGATCTTGCATACATATCGCCTGTAATCCAATTGTATCAACGCGTACCGTCACAGCTTACATAATTAACTGATCTTTTAATTGTCTTTGTGCTGGTTGTATTACTTTGTACTCAAACGTTTGACGTTTCTATTAAAAAGGCATGTAGAAAAATACACTCACTTCAAACCCCTTCCTGCTTGGGGTCCGGGAACTCTGCTGCAGCATTAGCAGATAAATTTTGGCTAAGATGGATTAAGGAGTATGTTCCTATAGTAAACGCCCAGCAAACAATAATAGCCATCAGCAGACATAGCAATGAGCAGTGTTAGCCTAGTGGCTTCAGCCTACGACTCTCATCCTTGAGGTCGTAGGTTCAAACCTAGACAGGGCACCAATGGACTTTCTGTCTATGTTCGCATTTAACATTCGCTCGAACAGTGAAGGAAACATCGTGAGAAATCCGCCTTGCCTTAGACCCAAAAAGTCGACGGCGGCAGACACAGGAGGCTGATCACCTAGTAGATTGTCAAATGATCATGAAAAAGATACATAAAGAGGCCCAGACCTAAAAAGGTTGTAGCGCCACTGATTTTATGATAGCCATCAACAACATAACTTGTAAAAACTTCTTAAAAGGTCGGCAACGCGCTTGCCAGCCTTTTGGCAGTGCGAGTGTCCATGGGCGAAGGTATCATTTAACATCAGATGAGGCTCCTGCCCGTTTGCCTGCTGTTTTATTAAGTTAGACAAACCTAACTTTGAAAAAGGCTCATGGAATTTTGCACTGCGCTATCGCTATCTATTTTTTACACAGTGGTTTTAAGTGATTGCTCGAAAGCGAAAAGGCCGTCCTTTTTATTTAATTTGCATATAATTTAATTCCAACACACAAATATATAGTATTTACAATATTCTTAACCTACATAGTAATAATAAAAATAATTAAAAATTAATAAAGAGAAAATTAAAACAAATTTACAAAGTTTGGTACCTTTAAGGCTGGCAGCATTTCCTTGCTGTATTTCGATATTTATACGTTGAGCGAGAAGCACCAGCTTACCACACCTTTCAACACCTTTTTAAAACTATTATATATATATATATATATATATATATATTTATAAGTAGGTATCTTTATATATATATATGTACTACTATTAACCTATTGTAAGAGTCGTACTGGTGTTAGAATATAAAATTTCTTAACACGATTGTAGAATTCGTTAGAAATTGGCAATAGTCACTGAAACGCCGGAAACTCCGTATATAAAGATTCTATCTCTACTCATTCTGATGGCACATTTAAATAAGCCCTACAATAAATTTTCAAAGATTATAAAATGGTGTAGATATGCTTGTTTAAACATTAAGTTATTTCATTAACTTACAGTCCTAGTAAGTGAACGTATTTCCGAACCAATTTGACTTAGAGTCCTTCAAGAAAAGAGCGTACCAAGCCTAAAAGGCCGGCAACGCACTTGCGGGTGATATGAAACCTATAGAACCGGGTATGAATGGAACTGAAATGGAAAAGTATGACAAAATCAATTGGGCATTAAGGAAGCTAAAAAGACGTAAAATTTGGAGAATTGAAAAACCGGCCACGCACTCACATGACCACTAGGTGTCCATGGGCTTCACTAAACATCAGATGAACCTCCTGCCCTGCTCTGTTCCATTTTACTCTTTCAAATAATAGACAAATCGGCCTATATTGTCCTATCAGCCGCAAGTGCGTTACCGGCCTTTTAGGCTTGGTACATCATTTGTAGCCTCTTTTCTTAAAATACCAAAAGTCGAATCCGTTCGGAAATACTTCAGTAGGCTGCTGGTCCTCATAGTCGAGGTACACGGCAAAAACTACTTAAAAACGCTCAGTTGTGAAACGACGGACGTCGAGGTGATACGGGTGGAATTTCGAATTCTGCCATCACAGAAATGAAATAAGAGCATGAAACTCAACAGGTATTAATTCGAACAACTCCTCTGAACACCTCTTGGTATCTTAAACAGTTTTCTGTAAAGTTTTTGAATTTTCAAGTGAAACGTTTTGACAATCACTATGGTTTATCTGATTTCCCTTTACTCTATGTTATGGCTAATTGTCTATTCAATACGCAACACGGAGCTCGTGTACAACTCGTATATAGATCATTATATTGTTCAGTATTTAAAGAGCGCCCTATCGTCAGCGGAGACTATGTGAGGCGCATTATAAAGAGGTAGGGACATAGACGCTTCCAAGTGGATTTCGGTTAGGAAATTTCACAATTCTTTGATACCGTCCTGTGTTGATCTAGTGGCTTCAGCGTGCGACTCTCATCCCTGAGGTCGAAGGTTCGATCCCCGACTGTTCATTAATGGCCTTTCAATGAAGGAAAACATCGTGAGGAAACCCAAAAAGTCGTAGCGTGTGTCAGGCATAGAATCACCTACTTGCCTATTAGATTGACAAATGATCATGAAACAAATACAGTAATCTGAGACCCAGAGCTAAAACCACAGATTTATTTATTTATTTTTATTCTGTGATACCGAGATCCGTGCTATTGAGCATCAACTTTTTAAAACATCTGAGGCTATGTTAAAGTGGGTAGATTAATAAAATCAGTGGTTCTATAACCTATAATTTTGTGTTTGTTGGACGCGTCTTTGTTTTTAAAATCACGATCAAAAAAAGGAGGGGGGGGGGGGGGGGGGGGGGGGGGGGGGGGGGGGGGAGAAGAAGAAAAAAAAAAAAAAAAAAAAAAAAAAAAAAAAAAAAAAAGAAGGGAGGGGGGGGGGGGGGGGGGGGGGGGGGGGGGAGGGGGGGGGGGGGGGGGGGGGGGGGGGGGGGGGGGGGGGGGGGGGGGGGGGGGGGGGGGGGGGGGGGGGGGGGGGGGGGGGGGGGGGGGGGGGGGGGGGGGGGGGGGGGGGGGGGGGGGGGGGGGGGGGGGGGGGGGGGGGGGGGGGGGGGGGGGGGGGGGGGGGGGGGGGGGGGGGGGGGGGGGGGGGGGGGGGGGGGGGGGGGGGGGGGGGGGGGGGGGGGGGGGGGGGGGGGGGGGGGGGGGGGGGGGGGGGGGGGGGGGGGGGGGGGGGGGGGGGGGGGGGGGGGGGGGGGGGGGGGGGGGGGGGGGGGGGGGGGGGAGGGGGGGGGGAAAAAATAAACCAACCCCTCCCGGAAATATTAGGGGGGGGAGGGGGGGGGGGGGGAGGGGGGGGGGGGGGGGGGGGGGAGGGGGGGGGGGGGGGGGGGGGGGGGGGGCGGGGGGGGCGGGGCGGGGGGGGGGGGGGGGGGGGGGGGGGGGGGGGGGGGGGGGGGGGGGGGGGGGGGGGGGGGGGGGGGGGGAAGAGGGGGGGGGCGCGGGCGGGGTTCTACAGGGGAAAAAAAAAAAAAAAGGGGGGGAGGGGGGGGGGGGGGGGGGGGGAAAAAGGGGGGGGGGGGGGGGGGGGGGGGGGGGGGGGGGGGGGGGGGGGGGGGGGGGGCGGAGAAAATTTTTGGGTGTTTGGGGTGGGGGGGGGGGGGGGGGGGGGGGGGGGGGGGGGGGGGGGGGGGGGGGGGGTTCCCCCCGCCCCCCCCCCCCCCCCCCCCCCCCCCCCCCTTTTCGGGGGGGGGGGGGGGCCCCCAAAAAATAAAGGGGGGGGAAAAAAAAAAAAATTTTTTTTTTTTTTAAAAAAAAAAAAATATATATTTAATTTAATTTTTAGAATTTCCTCAGATTCCTGTTTCTGTTTCTGGTAATTTTTATCCTTATACCCAAGGTAGCCAAGCCAAGAAGTCAGCCTTCTGATTTTTAATGGGCTTTTTCTATTTGTTGTTAATACTTTCTTAAAAGGTGATCATAATATGGCGGCATTTAAGAGTCAGTCGTACGACGAATAAAATCATCGTGAGGAAATCGGTCTACTTTAAGCCCGAAATTGACGGCGTTGGTCAGACATAAAATTCTGATTACATACTTGGCTATAAGGAAAAAAAATAACAAAAACAGGAATCTAAGGCCAAGTTCTTTTAATGGCTAAGATTCAGGAACAAATGTTCCCACCTAAACTGTAGATGTTTTCAAAAGTGGCACGATAGCAACCAAACTAATTAACAAACTAAACAAGAACAGGGCGAACGCAGTTGATTTGAATAATCTATGTGGTCGCTCCCGATGAAGTCATCGAAGCTACCCGTCTGGAATCATGATTTTGACGTTTTATAACGTCATGCAGCGCAATTGTAACGTTAATTACAAACACGGACCGTGTTTTACTTTTATATTGGTATAATATTGTACAATAAATAATCTTAAATTAATTTCAAGAGCATAACGCCGCTTGAGTATATCCGGAATGAAGGACCAAAATGTAGGGTTCCTGGGTCATCATGATTAGAAAATACTATTTGGTGACCAAGTAGTATCATTTTTAATATCCACAACTGAGCGTTTCTTAAGGCAGTTTTAGCCAAGAACCACTACTATGTAGAACCAGCTGCCCACTGAAGTATTTTCGAATCAATTCAAGTTAGGATCCTTCAAGAAAAGCGTACCAATTCTTAACAGGCCAAAAACAAACTCGCGAGCCCTCTGGTAATATGAGTATCTATAGGTGGTATCACTTAACATCAGATGAGCCTCTTACACAATTGGCTCCTGAAAAAAATTTAAAAAGTTAATTCAAATCCTGTAAATTCCATCCAGTTAATCCATCTCTCAACCTCAAGATATTAAACCGAATAAAATTATGCTAACAGAATTCATATCTCCATGTCATCGATTAAAACAACAGGATACACCAGATCTAAAAAAAGCTAAAAAGAATGTAAGCGATTAGAGATTCGATGTGCGCACGCGCAGAGCGGAAACGGCACGTAGAGGAAACGTAAGAACGCGATACGATTTCAAAAATCGAATGGGCATGGCGTCTAGTTTTTGTTACAATAATGTTATTATACATACCGTCGTACAAGGATCTTTTGGGGGTGGAAGAGCGTTGCTTCTACGCACATAATAGTGAACTTTATACCTTTAGAAATAGGATCTTAATTCTTTCAACAATGTTAGGTTAACTTATCACGAGTCGAACATACTTCTGGCACTGTCTCGGGTGTACGCAATAAAGACATCAGTCTTTATGAGCTGTTTCCTTTTTATTATCTAACTTAATTTTATCATTTTATAGGGATTGCATATTAATTTTATTCTGTGTTAGATGGCAGCAGTATTTAAATTATATTTTGATAAGTAGGGAAAGCGAGACGACGGACCCCCACTCGCCTATGAATGTATAGGAATTGGACTAGAAATATATATTAGGAATTTCTACAAAATATGTAAATATACGTAGTAAGGCACAAACAAGGAATGTACCTATAATTAAATATAAATCATATTTTGAAAACCGTAGTTTCTCTATTTATGTTGAGTGATATAAAGAGATTGATTGAACATGTTTAACCGGAAATGGATCGAATTAAGAGATGCGCAGACTATCTGCCGAAAGGGTGGAGGAGATAATCTCGTGAAAGAGACGAGTGGAAACAACAAGGGGAGGGCTATGTTGGAAGACAACCTGAACGGCTGCTGATAACTATTGTGCAATAAAAATATATATCACTCTGGCTGTATGTTATGTAATAGTATGTATATGGTTAGTGAATAAAGGCTTTTATTATTATTAATAATACATTTGTCCCACAATTAAACATAGAAATATTGGGTGGGCGTCTATCAAGGAGTAAAAAAGTTCATGGCTTTTTTAAGGCCTAAAAAACACAAAGTTTTGTCACTAATTTTTTTATATTACTGGAAGCAAACGGGCCGGAGTCTCATCTGATGTTAAGTGATACCGCCGCCCATGGACACTCGCACTGCCAAAAGGCTCGCAAGGGCGTTGCCGACCTTTTAAGAATCGGTAGGCTCTTTACTTGAAGGACCCTAAGTCGAATTGGTTCGAAAATACTTCAGTGGGTTTTTAATATACAGGGTGGTAAAAAAGTCGTGGATCAAACGCTAACTAGGGGTATAGATGAGGTCATCAGCTGCAAAAAATTGTTCTACGGGAGGTCTTTAAGCTCAACCCCTGCAGATTTATAATTTATTTTGCGTTTTATAAGAAAATTTATTTACTTATTAAAATTCGAAAAATCTACATCCTGTATCTTTTTTATAATATCCACT
The DNA here is from genome assembly GCA_905332375.1 of Pieris macdunnoughi. Classification (NCBI taxonomy): domain Eukaryota; kingdom Metazoa; phylum Arthropoda; class Insecta; order Lepidoptera; family Pieridae; genus Pieris; species Pieris macdunnoughi. Next base: position 748,704 of record CAJOBZ010000021.1, on the reverse strand, counting down.
AGATTGGTACTGATGAGTTCTTGAGTTAGACATACTATTTATAGTTGTTTATTGAGTGTATTGAAGATAATATTGAGTTATACGATATATCTTACTCTAATATCTTTCTAGGACGAAAAACAACAACAACGATTCGGACTTATGAACTAATCTAAAACTAACTACAACAATTCGGACTTATGAACTAGAATCTATTATAGTTCGTTACAAACGTTGTGTAAAAGAAAAAACTTGGTGATTAAAAAACAAGACAAAGCTCTAGAACTGAGCTACTGATAAATAACGGCCTTAAAAATTAGTTTGCCAAAGAAGTTTCACTTCTGACATGTGTACTTTGTACGGACGCATTTTTTTTTAAACAATTGGGGATCAATACCTACAGACGTAAGTTTCTCAATTGATATAAAAATATAAGATTGAGGTAATTAGGTTCAGTTCCGAGAAGCCTATTTCTAATATAATTCTAAATAAAAAATCTGTTTGTAATAATTCTCAGGTACACGAATTCAAGGTGATTGCAAAGTTGTACCAAAATAAAATTAATAAAACCCGAAAATTTTGCACCCAATTATAAAATGGCACAAAAAATCTAATAACCTTACCAGTAGCTAAAATGGATGCACTAATGAGGACAAATTACTACCTTTGATAACTTCAATTTAAGGGGATTATATTGTTCATTGTTTTTTTCGAGTAATTCAGAAGTCAATGTTTGAACTATTTTTAGAATTTAGTGCGCTTTGAGTGGCTAAGAGATAAGCACCATTGAACGATACAATTTAAATATATATTATCTCTTCTATATATATAGCAATCTCGTGTCACAATGTTCGTTCCCATACTCCTCCAAAACGCCTCGACCGATTATTATGATTTTTTTATGCATATTCAGTAAGTCTGGGAATCAGGCATTTTAGTAAGTGCGTTGCCTTTGAGGGAGGAGCATAGTTTTTTGAAACAGATCTTGGATGGAACATGGACAGATTGAAACGACTTCCCAGGGAAGATGCAAGTCCCATAGTTCGCTAGTTTGAATTAAAAATATAATAGTTATCAATAAAATTAATATATTTTGTTTTTTATTAAACTTATTATGATCAGAAAGGCAACCATTTAGACAAATCTTAAATTAACAAACACCATTTTCCTGCACGTTTTTGAAGTTCATCTTTCGTTAACCTACCTCAACCTCAACTTGAACTTAATTGAATTTTTGAATGCACAAAAAAATATATTGCGTTGCATCGTACTGTACTGGCGGCAGATAAATTTAGATTGTATTTGATATAGTTTTTATACCAACTCCAAACCTCTATTACATCAACCATTCAAAAACTCTATCACTTGATATGGACTTCTTGATAACTTCTGGACTTGATTTTTGATAACGATAATTTAAAGCGAAAACGTCATCACTGCATTGCATACTTTTACGAATAAAATTGAATCATTTTTATTGAATTATCACTATTTTGTATAGATACAAAGAAGGATTGAATCCTCCGACGCATAGGCCAATCGAGTGGAAGAGAGAGAGATGCGGCGCAAGCGTACAATGGGCGTAACGGGACAATAAGTCATGATTTTTCGTGCGTGCAGCCGGCGTTCATCGCTTTATTAGTCGTTGTCACGTCAAAAATTACGTCGAATTATAAATGTTTGTGTATGTCTCATGCAATAAAATAATTTGCAACCAGCACTTCGTAGCACGTGCTTTACGTCCACAAACTATATATACTATACAATATGCAGCGGTCTTTTTTTTATAGAACAGGGGGCAAATGGGCACAAAGCTCATCTGATGTTATGTGAAACCGCCGCCTATCTACACTGTCTATGCGAGAGGGCTTGCGAGTCCGTTGCCGCCCTTACAAAAACGATTACTTGAATATTTTTTCAATTTATATCATGAATTTCTATTTATGGTACAAGTGATAATATCATTTGAAGGTTCTTTGCTAGTTTTTGGTGCTTATTTTAAAGTTAGAAATTTGGTAGTTTGAAAATAGATTAAAATCATGACTTATTTGCTCATCGTACTTTTTTTTTGACGCTCAATTAGAACATCAGGATTAAGATTGGGAACGTTTTCGCGCCAATTTAAGGCTCGGATGATGTCAGATTAATCAGAATTATAATTATCAAGAACAATATTTTTGGGTATTGAAGTCTCAATCGTAAATTGATTTTATAGGTCACATCACGTCTGAACTTTCAAGGGTAAATTGTATAAAAACTATGACACAAATTAACCGAAATATCTTTATAAAACCATCTTAAATATATTTTAAATTCGTACATTCTGACATTATCGTATGAACGGGATTTTTAACATTCAGTATGTTCGCAACGATAAGATCAGTGTTGGCTGTAGTAGTAGTGGCTTCAGCGTGCGACTCTCATCCCTCGTCGATCGCCGGCTTCTTCTTGACCAATGGACTTCTTGTCTACGTGCGCAATCAACATTCGCTCGAATGGTGAAGGAAAACATCGTGAGGAAACCGGCTTGCCTTAGACCCAAAATGTCGACGGCTTCTGTCAGGAGGACGCTGATCACTTACTAGCCAATTAGATTGCAACCTTTGAAACAGATACAGAAATCTGAGGCTTAAGCCTAAAAAGGTTGTAGTGCCAATAGTTTTTATGTTCGCTACAAGGTTTAATGATGCTTCCTTAACAATCCTCTTTTCACTTTTTCTGAACCCTAGCGATTTTTCTTCTGTTAAGGTTTTTCTTGCAATTTCCTCTAAAATCTTGGCTAACGCCGGCCTTTTTCTTATGTGTAGCTGGGTTTTGTCTGCACTACTACAGTGTCCAGTCCTTTAAGAAAAGAGCGTACCAATTTTAAAAAGCCCTGCAACGCACTTGCGTGTCTTCTGGCAATGTAAGTATCCATGGGCAGCGATGAGCCCCTTCCCCGTTTGCCTCCTCTTACAAAAAAAACAAAGGTCTTCATAACAAAATTCTTCATAATATTGGATAAAAATTTTAAGAACACAGTATCTCAGTGAATTCCTTCGAGTACAATGCAATATTCAAAATAACTTCACACGGGAAATCACTGGTGTTAACCATATTAATGACATATAGGCTCTTAGCACCGAAATGACCAGTAATCTTGACCTCTGCGCTCATAAAGCCCGTTGCGTTTTTCTCATTGTTTGAAGCATTTTGTTGGGTGGTAGGAGCTCAAATAATGATTGCCGTTCTTGAATGTGGGTTTAGGAAATCTGTTGTAAAAATTTCGATGTCCGTCACCGTGAGAATGTTGGTTATGGTATTTCAGGTTTGATTGTCATTTGTTATAAGTACGTATGTCAAAAAAGAGTCTCGTACAAGATTATTTTTTATCTAACTTTATTATAATAATAAAAATTTTGTTATCGTAGGCAAAGCCACAACTTATCTGATCTGAAGATAAAAACAATCAGATTAAGCTTTATAAAGTAATTAACAATACTCAATCTATGAATATAATTTTTAATAAAACTTTTTTTAAATTCTAAAAGCTATTCATCCGATGTGTAACACAAATAAATATTACATAATATATTTTATTTGATATATTCATTTATATCTATAAATGTATGAAAGTTTATTAGTAGTCATAACAATCAAATATACAGTAATTTTCCTAACCTACATAGTTTTAATAAAAAAAAATTAAAATTAAAAAAAAAAATTTTTGGTTCCTGTTGCAGTGT
>CAJOBZ010000021.1:665000-740000 GCA_905332375.1 Pieris macdunnoughi | reverse complement strand
ATTGTTCGTTTCTCTGTCTATATATATATATATATATGTTTTAATTTCTTTCTTTTCCATGATTTTTGTGTAAGTAATTGTATAGCTTATGTGCATCTCTCTCAGGTGGCCTGGCAGAGATCGCTCGAAAGCGATAAGGCCGGAAGTTTATTTAATTATTTAATGTGTACTGTATTTTCGGTAAATAAATAATAGTCGCTACTACCCTTTAAGCTTGTAAACTTCACATCTGTTTTTAAACTATTTTTGAATAAGCAACTAATCAGCCTTCAATGCCTAACCACGTTTAGACCTGTCCAAAGCCGGATACCGCGTTAAAATGACATTTGTTTGCCAGTGACAAAACTCTCACGGGACGTGTCATTGACAAAATTTTGTCACATTTATGACAGATTATCCGATATTTACGACGTATTGTTTTTGACACAGCATGGTGTAAGAATCCTGGAGCATAAAATTAGAATAACAGATTATATTTTGCACAGGGTGTTCCATTAACAGCATGTTCAAAAACAATTATAAAACGTGTTTTACTAATTTAAAACAATTATTGTGTTGATAAACATTTGTAACGTAGACTATTAACGGAGATTGTAACTAATTACACTTACAATTATTTATGGTCAAATTATTATCTTTAAAGCAATGATAGCCTCAGAGTGTCTCTCAAAGTCAAAGTCAAAAATCATTTATTTATATAGGTAACACAATGTACACTTGATAACGTCAAAAAAGAAATATACATTAAATGCTTATAATACTGCCAGTTCTCAAATCAAGGGCGTAGAACAAGAGAAGAACTGGCAATAAACTCTCCGCCACTCTCACTCTCATCCCTGAGTTCGTAGTTTCGATTCCTGGCTTGTACTAATATACGTTCTGTCACTAGTACGGTGACGTCACTCGTCAGTCATCATGAGGCCTGCCTTAAACCCAAAAAACTTACGAAATATATCAGACACAGACTTGCTTGTTAAAAAAACTATCACAAAACTGATACCCTGAACGTAAAAGGTTATAGCGCCACTGGGTTTATTAATTATTATTGTCTAATTAAACATTATTATTATATTGATTCGTAAAATGTAGAATAAATAACAAACATGAAGTATCACCTTATGGGAAGTCTTACACGGTCACAAGACATTTTCTTTTGCGAACTGTGAAATTGACTCTCGGTCTGGGTCTTCCCTGGGACGACTCCAATTGAAAAGAGAGCTTACTCCTCCCTCAAAGTCGGACAACGCATCCACTAATATGGGTGTCCATGGGTTTTGATAACTGTTCTTTTTGGGCTCGTGTGCCACCCTATCCTATGAAAAAAAGGTAATTAAAAAATCGCGTATTAAAATATATTATAATTATGAACTCGTTTGAGTGAAATGTAATTAATCATTAAAAATCTTCATTTTACAATCGGCACATAATATTACGGAACTAAAATGAACACCATGTATTCAAACATAGTCAAAGTAGTTTGTAAAATTATGAATTCCACTCAGAACAATAGAATGTTCTTAGAAAACGAATGTTTTGACTTAACCACAGATTTTTTGTTCAAACCCCGTTCCCTTTGTTTGGTGATAATGAGACACCACTGAGTCGAGGGTGCGTTTTTTATTTTGACTTAGCGTGAATTATTCGTTTATGAATGAATTTTTTGTTTTGCAAATCGTGATGTCATCATTATTGTTAAGTTAATAACCGAAATATATAAGTTATGAATGCTCTGTAGAGATACGGAGCGCTACATTGAGTTAAAAACTTGCCGGTACATTAATGTCTATTTTTAAACATTTAAATTAAATAACATAAATTAGTGGCGCTACAACCTGTTTAGGGCCTCAGATTTTTGTATCTGTTTCATGATCGTTTATCAATCTATTAGGCAAGTAGGTGATCAGCCTTCTGTGCATGACACACGCCGTCAACTTTTTGGGGCGGTTTCCTAACGATGTTTTCCTTCACGGCCAGAAATATCTCTCAGCTCTTAAATTAAAACAGTCAATGCAAAATCGCTATTAATATACTAATAATTAATTGCGTAATATGCATATAATTAATTAATTACTCTAACACATATAAAAGCAGCAACGGATACGAATGGTATCCGTTACTCGAAGCAGTCCAGGCAATTTTCGACCCCCTTTAATTTCATTATGGATAAAATTATAAGCCTGAATTTCAGTTACCAAGCAGGGACTGTATTAACACGGTATATTTCAAATGCAGTACATTAAGAATTTCTTATAGTAAATTCATAGTTAATTAGTCAAATTTTATAATTTTGTTACTGACTTAAGAATACAATCGTTATTTGTAGCGTTGTCATTGTATTTATTTAAAACATAAAAGATTTGTAATATTCTAATTAATTTGCGATGTTTGTTTTAAAATGAGTGTTGTTTGCCATAGTCAGTCACCGAGAGTTTTTTATTCCGGCTTTTTCTCTCGGCCTACACCCTCTAACTTCTTTGCCAATGAGTAGGGGTGTCTACCGATACAAATTTAATGACGTGGAATAAGTGATACCTGTATCTTTTATTCCATAATAAACATATTTTATTGATGTGGTCAGTATGAGATGTTGTTAGGTTAGCTAATTACGTAATTACTTAAAACAGAAGGTCCGTACTGAATAAATGAACCGACTTGGTATTACATGGATCTCACAACTAACTTTTTACACGTTATGTTTTTGAAGGCTCTTTCTATTTCACATTAATAAATCATTTGAAAATATTTCAGCATAACCATAGAGAAACATAAAACAGACCGGCCGCTTGATTATGCCTACATTGTAATGTAAAAGTGTAGAAATTACTCAACGCATTCACAAATACTTACTATGCATGAGAAGTGTGCCAATTGAGGCTTATGAGCTAATGAGGAGTAGATACAAAGGGCGAAGGCTTTGTCGGTAAAATAGCATAGATTATAAATGTAGATGTAGGTAATAAATGTGTTCAAATTGGATTTGTCCAACACAAAGCGTTTAACAGCTGTAGTCGGAGTATTAAATTAGTTTTAGAAAGAGGGGTGCAAATTCAACTGATTCAAGAAATCATAGGGCACTATTGTTTTTTAAGTATCGGTAACGTTTTAATGAATGATTCTGATCAGTTTGATGTTGAACTACAGTTAATTATACTTATTACTTAAACTGTCACTGTGAGTTAATTTTGTTTAAGATTATACCTAATAATCATATAGTTGTCACGCAAGAGTGTTAAAAAAAATAATAACATTAAAGAACTATAAACTATCTTTTTTTTTAAGCAATAACTGTGACTTGGACCCATATGTGGGCTGAAAAGTTCGTAGGCTAACATAGAAAAAATATTTTCTTTTCATAGAAATTGATTTGATTATTTAAAGTTGCCTTTAAGAGCGATACAACGATTATAGAATACTTTTCGATACCATCTTTATAGAACAAGTTGTTTTAAGCCTCAAAATAGGCGTCAGTTTCGGCGATCACCTCTTCATCAACGCAAAATTGTCCAGCGAGCATTCTCCTGAGGTCTGAGAACAAGAAAACGTTGGGGCCAAATCTGGTTGAATTTAATGATTTATTATGAAGCAAATCTCTGTTAGAGTATTATTAATCTATCTCCAGGGTTGACCTATCCATTATTACAGTTTTTAAGGCCTATGTAATGAGCAAGCGACGCATTTGACCCAATAATAATGTAGGCTCGTTATACGCTACGTCAATCACAGCGGTCGGTTCTTTAATATAAACGTTACAAATAGTAATCAAAACGATCACTATACATCGCCAATCGATTTTTCTATCTTGACCCTGTGCAATGAAGACTTAAGAACATGTAGACTAACAATAATGTTGTTATGAAATATATTTATTAACAAACCTTTTTAGGTCTCAGATTTCTGTCACTGTTTCATGATCGAATAGGCAAGTAGGTGATCCTGTGCCTGACACACGCTGTCGACTTTTTGGACCAGCCTTTCCTCACAGTTCGAGCAAATGCGCACACAGACAGTAACTCTATTGCTGTACAGCAGGCAATCGAACCTACGACCTCAGGGATCAGACTCACACGCTGAAGCCACTAGGCCATCACTACTCTGCTGCTTTATGACTGCTATAACTTCATATGCAAAATCTATAAAGTTTGATTACCAAATCACAAACACGTGTTGCTTGTTTTCTGTGTATTTATAATACTAAAATGTTTCTTGATCGTATTATATTTTCCCAAAATAATTTTTAAGTGTTTTAAAAGTTTTTCAAAGAAAACCAACTCAAAAATAAATTATAACTTTTAAGCTGCAATAAGAGATAGAAACTTTATAAGTCTTCGATATAATAATAATAAATCCTTTTTATTTCTATATCCTAAGTTCCACTTCAAATGTTGTTAGTATTTGCTTATAGATAAATGTTAGTAGTCTGTGGAAATGGAGCTCCTCCAACTCCTTTCAGATATCTCTAACTTTGCCTATTAGTCTGCCAGTCCATTACTGCTATTTTCATCAAAAATCTCCAATTACTTTGGGCCTGCCCTCTCTTGTTTTCCCGTGTGGTCCTCTAATGTACATATGTTGTCATGTTACCACATACAGTCCTACTTTTCAATGGAAAGTCTATCACATTCACTTCCCTGGTTCACACCATGCAGCTGTCAGTATGGTGGCGAGTGATATATGGAATTCTTGGCATTTTTCCGGCGGCTCGCGATCATTGATCATGATTAGACGCATGTTAATGCTGTTATTGATAGATCTATAAAGGCTCTAATTACACTATTTTGGATTTCTTTGTATTTAACAAGCACAATGCATGTGTAATTGCATAATTCACATTCAAAAACCCTGAGACTTTTCATCTAGCCCAACAACGATTTTAAGAGTTCGTAAATATAAGAAAACACAAAACATTTAAAGGTAAGAACTATTACATATTAACTGAACAAGTATATTAATGTTTTTTTTTAATAAAAGTCTTTATCTTGCAATGAATCAGCTAGACTATGAGCAGATGTGTTGAGGGCTGTTAGACGTTCAGAGCAAAATCGCCATCGAGACTGCTCCTCTCTTTCAACCGTGTCTATCAAGACTTAGGATTTGTCGCCTTTTAAGCCTATTTATTAGGTCCGGTATGGTTAGTTGCGTGGCAAGCTTATTAGGATGCATTTCTAGCCTTTTTCTGTATTTCATACTCCAGGTAAGAGATCTCCTCTTTGACAGTCCTGATTTTGAGGTGCTCATGAATCTCCGATGTTTTTATAAACCACGGACAGTTGGATATTTGTTTCAAGATGTAATTTTGAACCCTCTGTATGATACTTATGTTAGAGTCACACGCCAAACCCCATAGTTGAATCCCGTATGTCCAAATTGGTTTCAAGAGCATTTCGTAGATGAGTAGCTAATAAGCTACTAGATAATAATCTACTGACAGTTTGGAATTTCTGCCAAGAAGCCAGTAGAGTCCTCTGTATTTCAGGTTGATTTCTTCTCTCTTCTTCTGTATGTGTTGTTTCCATACGAGTCTCCTATCAAGGTGTATTCCCAAATATTTTACACAGTTTTCTTATTATATTTATTATATTAATGTATCCATTTTTTTAGTTTAGTTTTTTTTAACCTGTTTAGTTTTGTTTTAATAGCTATATGTATTGTGTATTTTTGGACTTCTTGCTTACCTTATCTAATTTATACATTGTTTTTTCACAGCTGTTGCCTGGATGAGATCGCTCGAATGCGATAAGGCTGGCAGGTGCCCTCCTTTTCATTTAAATATGTTGAGATGTGTAATAAATAAATAAATAATTAATAAATTAATAAATTTTAAATATCTTAACAATGTTTAGACAATATTATTTAATTACGCGTTTGAACTCTGAAAACTGTTACTATCTATATATGTTTCAATTTGTTGCTGGCTAACATATTGTGTAACTATACTATCATTATCAGCTGTGGTAAATACTAATTATTAAATAAACCTAGCAATAAAAATACCATTTTCAGAAACTGAAAAGCTTCTGCGGGTATTTTGGCTAAAGTAAGAAGTACGATATTCCTTGGCTCTGATACATTCTTTTAAACTAATGAATACCTACCAGTATTAATCATAATAATAATTAAGCCTATTCCTTGAAACATACAACCATAATTACATAAGATACACACACTTGAAATTTTATAAAAAAAAATTAAATCATCTTTCTCACTCTTATATCATAAGCCTACTCTAACTGACTTCATGTCTTTCCATTTTAAGCATTTTTCTCCTAATCTTCCCTACCATCGCGACCTCTCTTTCTTTTCCCTGGTGGCCCTTTCCACCTTGTTACCCCTTTGTCGTAATAGCAGTAAATAATTCACGATACCTCTCTACGACAATAATTCATAAATTAATAGCAAATTAAATTTCCGCATATATCTAATTGCATCCGTGTGATTGTAATCGATGTGAGTTTATATCGTTAAGGAATAGAATATAATTTATATATTCGACAGCAGGTGCTTGTCCCGAGTCAATTACAAGCAACTCATTAGATAAACAATATTCTGGCTACTGTGAACTATTGGAACTTGAAGGTATGGGTAATTCTCTATGGGAAAATCTGATTATTATTTAAAGTAATATTGTGTATCGAAGAGGACTTTGTATGTATAGTGGTAACGTCTCGTATTTAACCTAATGGTTTATTACACAGAAATGTTTTATTCTGACATGTTTTACAGCGAAAATCTTACGCATCTAGGCCATCAAATTCCTTAAAAAATATAATGTAATTTCTATTTTACGGTAGGTAGTTTGTTGGTTATATTTTAATTGTTTTATACACTTGAACTTTATAAATCACTTAAAATATTAAAAATACCTCCGACGGCAACATACTCGAGGAATTATCTAGAGAGTATTAAAAAAAAATATTATTCTTGCACCCGAAGTTAATGGTTTTTTGCTAAAATCTAATATATTACTAATTTAGTTATTGGGCGATCAAAAGCTTTGAACACTAAACTTTATTAATTCGTTTTTAACAATAAAAACTTAATTAAAATTTAAATAACACAAAATTTTTTTTGACATTAACAAATTCTTCATTAATAACACTCCATACAATTATAACTAGACAATTATTAACGTTTATCATTACGGTAAAAAATTAATGAATATTTAACTTCATACTATGGCAAAATAATGAATTATGTCTATCTTCGGAGCATTAGCCAATAGTTCTCCACTTGTATTTTAGTGTCATTTCAACTTACGAAAAACTTATTAAATAATTTTACCTTGACATATTTTACAATCGTTTAAATCTATTACTTTAAGTACAGTATGCTTCAAGTTTTTTAAAGTCGCCAACAACTGAATATATTTATTGAACTTCTTTTTAGAACTTATAAAAATAAATAATAGGTCTGGGAATCAGATTTCTGTATCGGTTTACTGTCATTTATCAATCTAATAGGCAAGTAGGTGATCAGCTTCTTATGACTGACACACGCTGTTGACTTTTTGGGTGTAAGGCAAGCCGGTTTCCTCACGATGTTTTCCTTCACACTTTAGAGCGAATGTAAAATGCGCACATAGAAAGAAATTTCATTGATCCGGCACAACCGGGGATCGAACCTACGACCTCAGTGATGAGAGTCGCACGTTGAAGCCACTAAAAAGTAGCTTACTTGTTCACAGTAGCCACACTGCTTTAAAATTGCTGCAAAATTATGAGATAATTGCATAGCTGTTTACAGGTAATCAGACTTAGTACTAAATTTAGGACAAACTTAGGTAAATATATCCGTTAATCCGAAACACATATAATATTATATGTAAGTGGAAGTAAATCCAACATGGAAGTTGTACCACTTCCTAATCTGCGTAGGTGTGTGTGGGTGAGAATAAAAGAACACCATATATATAAAAGCTCGCAATCGCCTGTCAACAAAGCAAAGAAATACTTTGATAACTCAATTCGACACACACTTAGCGCCTTTGACTTAATTTGGTCGCATTATTCTACGATCAAAGAGGCCGACGCGGGCCACATCAAACGCCAATTTTATAATAGATTTTATTGATTTTGTATTATCAATGGATCGATCCGAATATCGATTCGTCGTGCTCTCGACGGTTTATTGTCTGTAAGTAGTTTAGTTTTGTTCGATCTCCATTCGATACCTCTCCGATTATCTATCGGTTTTTGATTGCTGTGTCATTTGAGGTTTGACCTATTGATTATATGGGCTTTAATTAATGTTAGTATTTCTTGGAAAGGTGTTGAATTGTTTTTTAATGGTATGCATATCCGGTATAGTCTAATGTGTGCAACTAAGTTTTAAGAATAACGTGTTGTTTATCAAGGTTAAAAAAAAACATTTTTTTTTGTTGTAGGTCTTCACATAGTTTATAATTATGAAATCAATGTATACAAAATATTTTAAAACTATTTTTAACGAGTAAGTATGCTCTGAATTCTTGCCCATCGTTCTCCATATGAAACCTTTAGTCCTTTTTCATTTTTTTGACTATTTCAAAAGTGCCTTTTTAATAGGCCTAATTAAAATAAATGATTTGACTTTGACTCATCTTTAGTGTATAAAATGAACATTTATAGTATATAAACTAGTTGAAATTTAGATATGAAGGCGTTGTAATTAACTTATTACAAATCAGGTTATAGATTCTTTATAATAAACTTTATAATAAATTAAATAAAATATTAAATATATACACATTGAATAAACATGAATGTAAAACGTTACTTAACATCCTAGAAACTTTAGCTATGAAGACACTGAAGCCTTTGTAGGTAATCATGAATATAATACATAGTAATTAGTCAACTTCTACAATAGTCATGAAAATTCATTCTATAAACACACAAACACACACAAAATACACATACACAATATATATTATTAATTTAACTTAGATATGTTTAGTAAATTGTAAAATTAATATTAGTTAGTATAGTGTTAAATTAAATTATAATTAGTTATAATATTATGGTTTTAAAATTTAGTTATTACAAATCAGGTTATAGATTCAGGTTTACCTTAGTTTTTTCCAAGTGAGAGTTTCGCCCATAATGCTAGCGAGAATACGTTCGTGACTAAAAAAGCTCTAATAAGCTTGAAATATTTTCTTCGTCGAATAAATCGTTTGTGAGTTTATCTAGCAATTCGGCCGTGGGAATGTCGATGTATCGGGCGCGATCTTCGATAGCTTATCTTTGCGATCGGCGCGCGTCTCACCTGCCCTTTTAAATTGTTGCTTTAAGTGCCCACTGTATTCTAAACTATGATTTAAATGTGGAAACAGCATTAGATTTTTTTCATTTAACACTTAAAGCTTTGTTACGCATTTTTACAGTAGATATAGAATATACATTATTAACCAAACAGAAGAAAGAAAGAAGTAATGTGTCTATCTCTTGTGTACTTTTTTTTTGAAAATAGCATAACAATAAGATTTTTTTTAGGTTACCGTGACATATCTATGTATGTTAAACTGTATTGGTTGTATATGCTTGCTACTACTTGTACTAAGTCTTTTCATAAAAATCCAATTTTGAACTAAATTTAAGGTCGGCAATGTTGTATTCGTCGATTTATCATTCGTTGGTAATTTTTGTGAATTTTAACTATCTTAGTGCATTTTAAATATTGATTACAATGCCAAAAGTTGTAAAAGTTGGCAAATTATATTAAAAAAATTTGTAAGCGGAACAAAAGAATAAAGGTGTTTTAATACCACTAAACAATGTTCGGAAGAGAGTTGCCGCCATAACAGGTACTTTTAGAGTTGCCATTTAATAATTTTTTGCTGTAGATGGGAGTTTTATGAAAAAATTGTTTTTACGACAAAATTAACAAATACATAACGTATAAACTAGGTAACTGAAATTAAAACATATATTACATAAGCATTATAAACTTAAAGTTACTATTATTTTTAATTTTCATAATTTAATTGCAGGTGTGTCAGAAAAACTTATCAAAATTACAAACGAAGGTGTAAAGGGCGTGTACTTCAAAAAAATTGAACCCGGGGAAGAGTCCCAAAAAGTTCACTTAACGGGTTCGATTGTATCCGGAAAAAATTTAAGTTTTTAGTCGTACATAAAAATTACCAACATTGTTAAATTACGGGCAGCTCTGCGAGAGGACATCAATTATAGGGAAGCATCACAACATTGACAGGATATAAATAGAATTGTTTCAAGTACAAGCGATGTCAATCAACGAAAACTACTTAGGAACACGACATTACCGATGGCGTGCAAGATATTTGAATAAAAAATACGAATAAATCGCACTGTGGAAAAACGACCAGTTGTATACTTAGATGAGACCTATATACACAATACTTATCATACAAAACGTTGTTGGAGAGTGAGGAGGAGCCAGGAATGTTCGTCTCAGAATCATCAGGGAGTCGCTGGATAATCGCTCATGCGGGAACAAAAGATGGATTCATAAATGGTGCATTATTAATGTTCAAATCCCAATCAAAGTCCTCAGATTACCACGATGACATGAACTCAGCAAATTTCTTAAAATGGGTGACGGAAAAACTAATACCTAATCTACCTGAAAGGTCGCTTGTGGTAATGGATAACGCTCCTTACCATTGCACTCAATTAAACAAAGCCCCTTCTATGTCAAATATAAAAAGTAGTATGAAGAGTGGCTCCGGCAAAAGGGTATATATTTTGAAGACACCTGGACAAAAGTTGTGTGTATGAGCTAATCAAACAAAATAAAGGTCCACCGATATTTGAGTGGATGAATTATTAACAGCTCACGGACACGAAGTATTAAGGTTGCCGCCTTACCATTGTGACCTCAACCCGATTGAGAATATCTGGAGCCTTGTAAAAAGAAAAGGTGGCGATAAGAACGTGGCACAAGATCCAAAAGAAATATTAAAATTAACTAAAGAGGCCTTTGAGTCTATTACGGCTGAAGATTGGACAGCTCAGTGCTCGCATGTCGAACATTTAGAGGAGGAATATTTAAAAAATGACGGCCTTATGGATAAGTGATGGACCGAATAATTATATCAACTGCTAGTGATACTGAAACAGAATCTGATTCTTTTCAATACACTCTTCGACAGTGATGTCCCTATGGCCGTTGATCACAATTATGCAATAAAACTCTGAATAAACAATTGTATTGTTTTCTTTACCCTATTTTCTTATCTTTTCCCTGTAAGTAGGTAGAACACCGCAATATAAGTAAATAAAAATATACTTTTACATAACAGATATATTTTTATAAGTAGCAAAAATAGTATTATTTGATAAATTACATTGTAAATGTAAATAAAATAGGTAAATTTTTTACTCATAAATGGAACATTATATTAGCGTGGGGGACTTGTACTAATTTACTTACCTATACTAAAAGCCATCTTAAACAAATTATGCATTAATTTAAAGATAAAAATTTTACACGCACAGACTAAAAATAAACCATAGAGATATAGACAAAATTCATAAAAAATCATTACTTCCCGGGTATATAACCTTTTACTTCCAATTTTCGTTCTAAAAGTAAATGGGAATCACAATAGTTATTGTGTCTATTGGCAGGTGACAAGCGGCCATTTTATGATTTGACATATTAATATTCAAAATGCATAGATTACCTCGATCGGCCATTATGACCGTTATATGGATCATCGCCAAACATCGATCCAAGATGGCTGCCGATATATATTCAAAACATAAGGTTGGCGCGTGCCGGATTGATTTGTCGGTCTACCTGTCCGTCTGTCACTGTGTGATGGCTAGCTGTAGTGCAAATATACTAATATATTAGCTGTGTGATGTATTCAAAATTAAATAATACAGTCGTAGTCAGAGTTGTCCATTAAATTATCCGGTATGTCAGATTGACTCCTATTTTGACGACTATATATCTGAACAACAATTTATTATTAGAAGTTATTATCATCTTTTTCCATTAATAATTTCAGATTTTGCTTAGTAATAACAGGTACAATTTCACTTAAGACTAGCTACCTGTACAGCTGAATATTTTTTCATTCTGTCAAGAACAAAATAACATTCTAGTGTAGTAGATTTTTGAAGTTATACTTCTTTAGGCGCGTTATGAAAAATTGATGAGAGTGAAATTTTACGATGCGCGCGCACCGTAACACAAAATTAACAGAATGAAGTTGCCAACGGAAGATGCTACGGCATTGGACATAATTTAAATACAACATTCCAATACTAATAGAATTTATCTTACACTTAATGTAAGAGAATAATAATAAATATTTATTTATTTAATTTTTCAAATGTAAACTGAACTTTATTGACTATAAAGACTCCTTTTCCAGTCTTTGATTACTTAATTGTAATTAATTATTTGCATGCAATCAAAAACAATTTTTAATAATGCCAAAGAAGTATAACTTCTTACGCGCGTACATAAGTACACGCACCCTTTTTTTTATTTAATTCGTAACTTTATTCGTATTTTTATTATAAGATATAGCACCTACAATAACTACATATCTTATAGTAAAAATACTTTTTAATAAATAATATTGAAAGTACATTCCTGTACCAGACATAATCAAAAACGCTATATTGTATAATTTAGACCACAATAGTACGAAGTATGAATTTAGACTACGTGTTTAGTTTAGACGGGTGACATCATTGTTACATTGTCTATTTTAGATACTTGTTACATTAATTTAATTCGTTTTGCTTAGTATATTTAGCGATGTATAATCGACTATATTATTTACCGCATCAAATGGTCCATAACATATATATATAATCCTGAACAAGTTATAAAAAGAAGATATCTAACCAAATCAGAAGTCGAACTTTCAAAGCTTAGGGTAACAGACTGAAAGTCATATCCGACACGAGGCATTTAGCATACACAATTTTACTTTAAAGTTAATGAAAAATTACAAACTAAAAAACAATTATTATCTCGACTAGAATACACCACACAAACCCCGTAGTAAAAACACTGATTTTCAAAATAAAAATAAATCAGTGGCGCTACAGCTTTTAAGGGCTGTGTCACAGAGTTTTGTATCTGTTTCATTATCATTTGTCAATCTAATAGGCAAGTAGGTGATCACCGTTCGAGCGAATGTTAAATGCGCACATAGAAAGAAAGCCCATTGGTGCATAGCTGGAGATCAAACCTACGACTTCAAGGATGAGAGTCGCATGTTGAAGCCACTAGGCTAACAATGCTTTAAATTTAAAACACAACACATCATATAATTAATATATTCTCTACAGTATGAATTGCGATCTATTCTAAAATACGTGACAATTGCGGTGAACATAAATTTTACATAAAATGGAATAAAATAATACACTCCCAACAACAAATTTTAGGTTTTACAAGTTATCTGTTTAAATATTACTTATCTAATACTTATTCGCTTATCAGAGTGGATAAGGTAGCCGATAGGCTCTTTTTTTCCAAGAGCGCATCGTGCAATCAGTCTTCTGACTATGAGCAGATTAGTTGTAGGATGATTTGCAGGATAATATTAGCTCGGTCAATGCTGCTGAGCTCCAGGGTTCTGCGTCTTTTGAGAGGGTTTATATACTCCGGTAAGGTGAGTTGAACAGCTTGGTGGTTAGGATGATTTTCCAGCCTAGTCTTGTAGGTACTTTTAAGCGTATACTTCTATTTTTAAAAGCCGATAGGCACGTAGCAACTCACTCAGCTCACTACCGAATATATCAAGATCTGGATAAGTAGCGTTTATTCAATATTAGTACGCAACATAGTAACAAATCCATACCATATGCGCATACATACTCACTGTGTACGTGAATTCGAATGGTTACTCGCAAATTCGGAAAACGGCTTTAGTAGGATTAGTATAATTTACGAATAGAAGAGACATTGACATCTTATTCATATTACATTTGTATGTATACAACACTTTTTTCCAGTTCCTGTTCATTATATAAGGAAAACATTATCAATTATTTAATTAAGGGTCATCATCCTCACTCACGTAGAGCGTACACAAACTAAGCAATCCGATATTTATGTTTCCCTTTCGTATATCTGTAATCAGTAGGAATGGATCTATGTGTATTTAATAAGTTTGTGTAGAATCTTTTCTACAGAATGAATAGATGATTCTATAATATCCCAACTTTAATTACAAGCATAAATTTTGCCGAAAAACCTCGCCTTGCTTACAGCCTTTGTCAAATTAATAAATATCTATTAATTATATTAAACAATTCGCAGATTTGTTTACGTCACAATATATACTTAAATCTTGTTTCAATGCAATGATAAAATTAAATTGAACGCGTTGAGTCAAAGGTAATTTGATAAATGACAGGTATAATTTTCGTCCCAAAACCCGCGTCACCTTAAATCATATTCACTTCTCAGGACGCGTGCCGACGATGCGAACTCCCGCGCACGCACGAACGACATCGATATGAATTTAAATCGGATTAACGATACGTTTTAATATGGCGACTGATGTTACGTATTCCATTTGTTACACTTTTTATGGCTTGCGATTTTGTATTTAAATATATTTTTCTTTACACATATCTCATGGCAACTGTATCCTTAGCACGATACGTAGTTATCGTAAACAAATCATTTCTGGACAAAAAAATGAAAATTGAAGCAGTTACTATATAAATGTATGGAAAATTATATTCAAACAGTCAAAAACCTTACGAAAATATCAAAGGTCGAGCCGAGCTATTAGACGCTGAACAATTTTGAATGCTATTAAGTAATGGTTGTCGAAATCTGAATATATAAAACAGGGAAAATTACGAAGAACTAAACTAAACTAAAATCTCCTCTCAATTAAAGAAGGTGTTCATATAAAGAATTCAAGGACAAGGTATCAAAATGTTCGGATAATGGCGTGTTTTAGATTAATTAATTTTAAATTTAAATTAAATTAAAACGTAGAAAAATGTCAGCAAATTATAAGGAATATATCGGTTGTCAGCTATATGCGTGCGTTCAGACGCTTATTCCTTTTTATGTTCACTTCTTTAAAAAAAAGTGAACTTAATATTTGTTTTTTATTCATTATATTACTATCATAAATGAAGCTAATCTTTAACACGATATTAATTGACTGTTTGGCGGTACGAAGTTCGCCGGGTCAGCTAGTAATAACTAAACTAAAGTTATTGTAACGTATAAGCTTCAACTAATTGACCTGTCTTTGGCGTTTAAACTTGGCGATTAAAAAGAGTGGCGGAGAGTTTATTTTATTTATTTCTTCTCTTCCGTTCTACGTCCTTGATTTGAGAACTGGCAGTAAATGTAAAACAAGAAGCATTTCTTATATTTTTGACGTTCATAAAGCCGCGTATCGACTACGCGCTCCAAGAGGGCGAACATTGGCGCGCGCTCCAGCCGCGCGCAATGGTTACCACTTTGGAACGCGCGCCAATGTGTTCGTTGGAGCGCCCGAACGCGGAGCGGTCCGTTCCGACGGGTGTCGGTTTTTTACCACGCATCAATCGTGGCGCGCGCGCCAGTTGGGACGGATATATCGTATTTTTTTGTGTTTGTTGCGCTCCCAATTATGGATAACCAAAGTTGCCGTAAATTAATACAACTGTATGGTACAAAAGAACTACTGTGGAATAGTAAAAGTTCTTCGTATCATAATAAATCGCTTAGAGAAGATGCTTGGAGAGAAATCAGTAGTGAAATGGAAGTCCCTATGCCGGAATTAAAGAAAAAAATGACTGTGCTCCTATCATCGTACAGAAGTGAAAAATTGAGAGTATCTAAAAGCCAAATCACTGGCTCTGGCTTTTCTTGTTTATAATACTGTGAATAATTACAAAAGCTGCTGCTGACTGGCTTCCATGATGAAGGGTCGAACACTGGAACAGTTGCCACGCGCGCCAGGCGCGCTTAGTTGATATACTTCAAATATTTGGAACGCGTTTCACGGAACGCACTCTCGGTGCGGTCATTCATGGCGCGCGCGCCAGGAGCGCGTAATCGATACCCAGCTTAAGTGTACATTTTGATACCTTTATGAATAAATGATTTTTGAATATGAATTTTAATAAGATACATCTGTTCTCTTTTGAGAGAATGATTATATTTTGTCCATAGCCAACCTCACGTGGCTTTGTTATTATAATGGCTAGTGGTACTAATTATTGAGTTCCATTCGAGAGCCACCTCTAAAATTGTCATGGCACACAAACTCTGGCAGTGGGCGTCGCGAGCTACTGTTTGCCTCAAGCCATGTTTAACTAATTACCATTTGAGCACCATGAGATGTATTAAATATGGATGAGGCATGAAATACTTTGTGATTGAAGTCGCCATTGTTTTTAAGAAAAATTGAGAAACAAACTCTGGTTAGATATTGTCGATCATATTTTCATAGCTACGAGAACAAAATCAATATTTCCATAACATTTTACAGTGTCAATTCAATTTTTTTAACTAAGATGAAGCAATAAAATAAAACAGACAAGTGTCTCTAAGACTGAATGAACGCAACAAACTTCTGAAGTAGCCAAAGCAGAGCAACTACTTTACTACCTAATAAATATACAAGAGAAACTTAATTCAAGAAGCTTTCTATAATAGTAAATTCAGGTGTTTGCCAACATTTAATCTTGTAAATATATAAACAAATGACAATAGCGTTAAACTATTCGGTTTTACGATTTCTACGTGCGATCTGCGCAAATGATTACAGCTTTTTTTATAATATAACAGGGAGCAAACAGGCAGGAGGCTCACCTTCGTGATACAGAAGGCTCACAAGTTAGTTATCGGCAGTATATTTAAAAATTGGTTGATTGGTACAGTTGCTCCGTATGGGGATGGAAAATATCACAACGAAAGTGTAGATTTTAGAGATCCAAAAATTGACCCAGAAATAGTCGTGTTATTTTGACACCTTTTGATTATATTGTTAAGTACATATTAACTTCAATTGAATTAGTAAGCTAACACGTGTTGTAAAGTCGAATCTACTATTTTTATAGAAAAGCTTGTATATAAAGAAAAAACTTTTTAACCGGATTAAAGTTATGTATTATTATAAATTTACAATTATTTAACACACGTGCTTTACAGCGTGTGTGGTCACGGTGACGTCGAAATGTCGGTTAAATTTAAAATTATGTTAAATTATTGTAAATTTATAATAACCCGTACAACTTTAATCCGGCTAAAAATTTTTTCTTTAAATGTGTAAAGGTTTTGTCAATAAAAGACAATACTAAAAGCTTGTATTATAATTGCTCAAGGATGTCTTTCGAAGGCTTTGAAGCTAGGTTATGTCAATAATCCTACTTTACTTTTCACATCCTTGACATTAAGTTATATCGTCTATTGTCTTCCCTTGGCAGGCTCATTCAACCAAATAATTTCTCATGTATTACAATCCTTATTACAATAGCATAAAGTTTAATATCGATACAAGCGTTTAAACAATCATTACAAGACGCTTTGAGAGTCTTTATCACAATGCAATAAAGGTGATTATTGTTTCAATAGTTTAACGATGTTTCTAACAAAGTAGAGTACTAATGCATTGTATGCAAGTAATTATGCATATAGAAAAAGGCCGTGTAACCGATTTGTGATAGCTATTGTTCATGTTTGACATTACAATGTTTTGGTGAACAGTAGTCGAGGTCAAAAGAGGTCGGTGTATGATCAATGCTTTTAGGTTTTGCTTAAAAAAAATATAACCATAAATGTGTTTAATGTATTTATGTGAATGAAAATGACTCGGCCAATTTGAGTAATTTTTGTTTATTGAGTCATGTTAGTTATTCGACTATGTATTTGCGTGTTGTTCCCACGAGAATGTAAGTGCGTGCTCCTATTTCACCATGCCTCCTGCTGATAGAGGACAAATCTTTGTTTTTAATTTATTTTATTATTATTTATTACTTAAGATGTCATGTTGTCATGGTTGCAGCTCCTTACAAACGTTGTATAAAACACCAAACTTGGCGATTAAAAAGAGTGGCGGAGAGTTTATTGCCAGTTCTTCTCTTCCGTTCTACGCCCTTGATTTGAGAACTGGCAGTAAATGTAAAATAATAAGCATTTTATGTACCTATATTTCTTTTTTGAGATGTTCATCAGTGTATATTGTGTTACCTAAATTAATAAATGATTTTGACTTTGACTTTGAACTCTGAGGTTTTCCTTGTTTGAGACACTGATGTGACATTACTTTTGTAAGCTTCCACTCGTTGAAAAGAGTTGATTTTTTATCAAAATAGTAAGACCTATATATATTTATAAGTTCTAAAACTACGTGTATACATAAAATTATACAAGAAAATATGACATTACAAATTTTACACACACACACATCATATTAGAACATAAGCAAGCTAGAAAGGGAAAAAATTAAACAAGCAACCATTACATAAATACTGACTAACATAGAATGTTTAGTAGTGTTCGCCTAGTGGCTTCAGCGACTCTCATACTTGAGGTCGTGGACCAATGGACTTTCTGTCTAAGTGCGCATTAAACATTCGCTCTAATGGTGAAAGAAAACATCATGAGGAAACCGGCTTGTCTTAGACCCAAAAGGTCGAAGGCGTGTATACGGCACAGGAGGGTGATCACTTACTTGCCTAAAAGATTGACAAATGATCACGAAACAGATACAGAAATCAGCTACTAGTTAGTATAGGATATTGTTATTGGATTGTTTCCATAAAATGCCCTCACTAAGACTTCAAGACACGCGCATGATATCTGGCATCTTTTGCACGAATATAAAAACCTCAGGCGCCCAACAAACAAAGCAATTTCCACATTATACCATAAATTATTGACAACGATATCACATAGTACGATGACACCGTTCATTCTTAGGCCGTGTAGGCACATAACAACATGAATCTTAAAAAAATTATTTATTATAAGCCTAACATTTAATAATTTACTAAATTATTCGTATCAGTATAACTATGATAAGTTAATTAAGTTTTTAAGAAATACAGAGGGAACAATCGAGAGCTGAGATATGGTTGTTTGGAGGTACCACCGATGTATTTCCGAACCAATTGGACTTAGTGTCCTTCAAGAAAACAGCGTACCAATTCTTAAAAGGCCAACAACGCACTTGCAAGCCATCTGGTAATGTGAGTGTCACTTAACATCAGATAAGCCATCTTCCCGTTGGCTTTACATAAAAAAAATTAAACCGGTGGTTTTGGTTTCTTATTTTCTCATCTGTGATGTTTATCTGAATATCTGTCACTAAGTGCACCAGCGGCCTATTCGTGCGACACATTAAATTCAGTAGGTATAAGCGCCACGAGCTAACACTTTTTTTACTAAAGATCGTCGGTTGGCTCGCGGTACGTGACTTGGGATCTAATCGTGCTAGGCGTACGCGCAGAATCATTACAATTTTTCCACTTTAAAGTTCAACAACTTTTTGTTATGATTATGATGCCTATTGTGTAGATAATTGAAATGAGTAGACCCTTCAACGCACTATTGCTATTAATAGAGCGATTCACTTATACATATAATCTGAAATAGGACCGCAATTCCAGGGAATTAAATAAACTAAATGAGTGTGCATCAAGCTATTTTTAAAGTTAAATTTTGAAACAACAGAGTATATGAAAAAGCACATTTAAACGTAACTTTTTTTAATACATGTGTACACTGAAACATCATAGATCATCACGATCTAGCCAAACTTAAAACTAATAAGTAATTTAAGTCTAACTGAATTTATTATTAAGGATATTAAACGATACCACTACACTAAAATATAAAACAATAACACTACACTACAGCCTATTAAGGTCTTCCACACTCTGTTCTTGTGTTCTGTTTTCACTTACCACTGTTGAGCACTTAAGCCTAACGTACACTGACACTTATTCACTAATTCAAATGGTTTTGCCCTCTTTAATTTTCTCACTAAACACTAGGTGTCAAGAAGTTAAATAGTCTCGACAACCGACATTCACGTGATGGTGGAGCCAACGTTACTTGATGTATAATTATTCTGATCGATGAAACAGAAGGCTAAACCCTTCATACCCTTGTGGACAAAGAAACTGACAATTCTCAACATTTATTCTTGTTCCAATATCTAAGCAATGAGTGAATCTTAGGCTATACAGGATTTTAGATGATTTGCAAAAGGTCCAACGCCTTTGGGTCAAACCGTTAGGGCAGATTTACTATCTACCACCCAGTCTCTAGCTGGTATCTTCGGTCGTTATACAGAAGCGTAGTCCCCAACGAACCACTTCAAAAGCTACACAAATATTAACGATCTTGGTACAATAAAAACGTGATAATCTCAATTTCTCTAAAGTAAACTGAGATCATATTTGTTAAGCCGATTGGGAGCACCTTAATTAACAAACAAATATTGACTTACCGGTAAAACGAACTTTTGCAAAGGCGTTTGACTTATATAGACCGGTCTATATGTTTTGGAAAAGTACATAAATTAACTTACATGCGTGTTAGCATATGTATATGAACATATCAAATATGAATTTTAATTATAAAGGCATATATATAAGGAATATACTTAGCCCTTCATTGATTAAAAAATCTGTCACTTATGATTTCTCTTCTCAATTCATAATTTTATGAAAGCTTCAAATAAGTGCTTAAAGCAGTTTCATAAGACTTATTTAGTTTTAACGTTTTAGATTAATTTTCAAAATCACAGAAAAACCTGTCGGTTTGGATGGACGAATTAATTTTTTGTCAAAAATCCTGTAAAACAAGCATCTTTTAACAAAACAATTACAGTTAATAATACCCGTTTGCAATATATTTATTATTACGTATTCGCAATTAAAATAAATGAGTAACTTGTAAATTTAAAACCAATTAAACAAATTAAAGACTAATAAAAATTAATTATTAATGAAAAATACTCCAAATTCCAAAATACAGAGCCTCCATACATCTGCATATAAAGTTAATATGAATAACATTACCAAAAGATTTACTTTGTAAAGTAGACCTACTAATACCTGCCAAAAGTTAAGAAAATAATACACGCTCTTCATTGTTGCTGCAAAAAATGTTATTTTCTATAACAAAACAAGGAATATGTACGAAATTACATAAGCGAATATTCATAAACGCTTAAGTTCATGAGTCACGTGATTAATTTAGTTTAGTTGAACTAATCCCATTGAGTGGTGCGCGTAGGCGGCTTGTGAAACGTCGTGAATCATACCGCTTTAACGAAACCTCACTCTAGCTGTAATGAGCACTTTGTTTGTTGTCAAATGCCAAAAAATAAAACATTTTATCAAATGACAATGAATAACGTAAACACTTTTTTAAGGTTGCTTGTCTAAATGTGCACGCGAGCGGCATGTGTCCTGACTCGGGTGAATGCTAGTGAGGTTTTGGAAGGTAAGTGAAGTAGTGATTCTCACAGAATTAATTTTCCAGCGCAAATGTATTACACTATTAACGAAATCTCAGAAGCTGACAAATTTATTTGTCTTGTTAGATTGATAAGTATTACATACACTTATCAATTTAAACAGACAAAAAATAAAGTTACATGTTACTGTCAATAAATGCAATTGTTTGCCTAGTGGCTTTCAGGGTGCGATTCTCATCCCTGAGTTCGTAGTTTCGATGGCCGGCTGTGCATCAATGGAATTTCTTTCTATGTGCATTTAACATTCGCTCGAGCGGTGAAGGAAAACATCGTGATGAAACCGGCTCGCCTTAGACCCAAAAAAGTCGATGGCGTGTGTCAGGCACAGGAGGCCGATCACGTACTTGCCTATTAGATTGACAAATGATTATAAAACAAATTCAGAAATTTGAGACCCAAACCTAAGAACGTTGAAGCGTCACTGATTTTTTTAATGCCTTTGTTTGACTTATTTAAAAAGGGCCAGCAACGCACTCCCGAGGCTTCTGACATTGAGAGAGTCCAGCGGAGGTATTACTTAACATCAGATGGGCCGATATGACCCAAGTTCTATAAAAAATTACAGAATAAGCAAACTTTTTCAAAATACCTTATATTTCAGTTTAAAATGCACACTATGAACCTGTTTTTATGCAGAAGTGTCCACAAACAAATTAGTTCACTGTTTACCCGCGTGTAATATAAAACCAATCGTTCTAACCCATTACGATCTCGGGTTTTGTTTGACTGCGTGTTGTTGAACTCTGGCTCTTTTACATTTAATATCAATGGATATTATAAAGGAAAAAATTTGCCACATCTTTTTAAACGTTTTATTTCTTTTTTGTGAACGTAGATAATAGAAGACAGCTATTAAAGCTTATCTGTATATTCTCTCTTTCTCTTTGTGGAGAAAACATAAATCGATTTTAGAGATATAAAAAAAATCGTCCTAAGCTACGATGTTCCATAGACAATCCCTATTCTCTATTTATCTATATATGAAAATACTTAGTAACTAAACGTGCTAGAATTAGTCTTCTAATTACTGGACTGTTAAGAAAAATATCAAGAAAACAAATCTGCCAATTCAAAGGGTTATTTTTAATACATTTTTAATTTTAATTTGTACGACAGTATTGTACAATTATTATCACCATACATGTTGAAATCATGTTAAACTAAATACCAAGGATGTGAGTCAGTAAACACAGCCGTTTCGCTCCATTCCACACGCAAACAGACAGAAGCCAGAGTACCTGCTTTAGAACCCCTTTAATTTGTTTAAACTAATTTATCATAGCTTCTAGTTTTACGGAGGAATATGATTTTATTATTAAAGAACCCAACTCATAGACGCGGGCTTAAAAATAAAACCATCTTATATAATAGTTATTTGTTTTTTTAACATTTCATGTGTCCTTTTTTCCTGTTTTAGTTTTGTGCTAAATAGCTATAGGTAATGAAACTAATTTTTGCAATTCTTTAACTTATTACTATATTTATATACATTAAATATTGTTCGTATTCCAGGAATGGCATCTCCGCTCGGAAGCGATAAGCGCCGTTTGCCAGATATGCCATCCTTGTTGCATTTAATCTTTGTCAAAAAATTTTAGATTCTGGTTGTCTTAGCTTCATATATATATAAAATAAAATGTTTATGGTACTAGTTAGACGTTGTAAATGTTAAGGACTATTAAATATTTTATTTATTCGACAATGTAGTCACAATAATTAAAAAATTATTAATGTTATTGTATAATATAGGAAAACAGAACATAGAAACTGATGTGAAAGCGTAGTTTGTTTTAAAATATAGCATTATTAAGATAGTATGTGTTACTATTTAACTTCAAACATTACATAAATTGTGGTTTAGCTTTAGTAGAAAAAAAGTCAAATAAAATTATTTAAAAAAACGCTTATATTAAATACAATCGGCATATTAATGTGAGCTATTAAATTCCGGAAGAGACTTTCCTTTAACATCTTAAGCGAGAAAACCCACCGGAAGAAGCTACACCCGGAAGTAACAAAGGAAAGTACTATAACACATCATTGACGCAATGTGAAGAGATTGCATCAAGAGTAACACAAACAGCACTGCTGCGTGCAAATATTTAATATCCTCAATAAATATTTTCAAAAAATATCTTATACATTTTGATGCATGTTTTATAAGTATTTTTGAAGTTATACTTCTTTTGACGCGTTAGGGAAACATGATGTGAGTACATCTTTACGATGCGCGCGCACACCGTCACAAAAAACCGACACCCTGAAGTTAGCTATAGTCAACATTTTAGTTTTTTCTATTGTTAGTGTCTTTTTCTAAAACTGATAAAAAATTTTTCAGCCAAAGTCATTATAGACATTCGAAATCGAAAATTTGATAATAATTCAAAACTTCGTAATGAAGTAAGGAGACAAAAACTAGCAACCTAGGAGGGGGGAAAAAAAAAAAAAAAAAAAAAAAATATTTTTTTTTGGGGGGGGGGGAAAAAAAAAAAAAAATTTCTGAAAAATTGGGGGGTTTTTTCGATATAATATTTCATATCACGCTAAAATTTGCAACCAACCTAAGTGTAGGCATTTTTTGTTATTTATTTTATTTTCGCGTCCGGTAAAAAAATCAAAAAATTTGAGGACTTTTGGAATCGTTTTCGTTCAGTTTAATAAAGAAAAACATTAATTTTTAATAAAAAAAATGTTACTTAGGTTGGTCGTTTTATACTGTACGAACGTAAGAATAACCCCAACTTTGAAAATTGAAATTTTTCTCAGAACAAAAAATAATTTTAAACAAGGTCCGGACCGCAGAGCAGGTTGCAAATTTTTTACTCCAAGAATTAATTGTCTACTGACTTCTAAGGGGGTCTAACGCGTGTTTATAAGTACACACACGTTTTTTTTTAAATATTTTTGCACTTGAACTATTGTCTCTTAAATTTAAAATTAAATATATATTTATTCGTAGTAACACCACGTAATATAAAAATTCAGTTAACAGGACAAAGCAATGGAGGCGTTGCAATAAATTACATAAATTCTAATTTATTCATTTGTTAACATTTTACTTGCCCAATAGAACTTCGATGTCTCTTTGTATTTAAATATATCACGAAGCTTTATACAAATTTACGATATTGCTTATTTTATTGCCTTCACATAGAAAAACTCAGTATTAAAATATATTTTTAAGCCGTGAATGGTACGACGTCCTTTCCTTATATCGTGAATTTTGTTTTTCTGATTTTCTAAATCATATTTAAAAACAATAATCGTATAATAATATAAACAGTATCATGGTTCTCAAATCTATATTTAAATATTTCTCACCAAGACTAAAATGTATATTAAGATGTTATAAAACTTTATGTAACTCATTTTAATTATATATTTTGATTCTTACTATATAAATATAATAACATAAACTTAATGTAATCTTTATTAATTTATTTTTATTTATTAATTATTTTTATCATTATTATGTAGATTAAGTATTTTGTAATTACTACTCATTGAAGGTAGTTCATTCAAAAAAAATTGCTTATATTTGTGTACTTTAATAAAGATGATTTTAGTAAATCATTTATTCATGTAACTAAACATAACATATCAAATGTACAGTATTTACAATTTTCTTAATCTACATAGTAATGATAAAATTAATTAAAATTTAATAAATAAAGATTACATTAAGTTTATGCTATTGTATTTAATATTAATACGACCTTCGCGGAGTGAAGTCCAAATTCTTCCATTTGTCACTCATCTTCGCTACCATTTTCCAATCTTTCCCCGCTTCTTCTTCTTCCTAGGTTTCTGGTGGTTGCTTCTCTTTTCCACTGGGCCATCAAACGGTCTTTTTGACCCATCTGTTATTTTTGTAACAGATTTTTAATTTCTCTTTAATTTTCAAGCAAAGAATAGAAAGAAAATCGACCAAATATATTCACTTAATAAATCAAAGTTTAAAGGTTAGTTAATATACCTTATCCAATTGCTAACTATAATAGAAGTACTGCAAAAACGTAAGCCTTGACAATAATATTAACAAAACGTTGAGTATTAATCAGTGATACTGACCTTTCATAACAATCTGCGAGAACAGAACCTGTGACCTCGTGACGAATACTCATCTCGATCGTTACAAAATTTAATCTAGCAGAACTCATTTACTGCACAATCCAATCCTACACGTTATTAAGTGTTTTGTTAGTTTTGAGTACACTGCATGGCAATTATTTTAAAAGGTGTATTTTACGTAACAGCCTACCTATTATGTGTTTTTATTATATAAAAAAATTAACGGATCAGAAAATTTTGTCTGGGCGGGTTCGCGTTGCTTATAAGTAGGTATATTATCTCCATAGCAAAGAAAAGCAACGTCAACGCAAGGTCCTTTAACGAATCGGGACAACACGAAAGTTTATGCAGACTGTTAAAATACGGAAACGGATCGATACGACTTGTTGAAGCTTATAATGATAGGCAAAATTGAAGGCAAGAGATGAGCTGGTAGAAGGAAGAAGTCGTGGTTGCGGAATCTATGGGACCACATCCACCGAGGAGCCTTTTAGAGTCGGTTAAAAGCCAACCTTTAGCAATGGCATCAGAAGAAGAAGAAGAGAAAATCAGGACAGGAGTCAGTATACATAGCTGTTACTTGCTTGAAAGCATAAGATGCAACAATTATTTAAAATATGTATTTTCGTCGATTTATGAAAGGATTTTGCCCTAAAGCGCAAATTATACAAATATTTAATATTTATAAATATTTCTTTAGAAAAATGTAATACATAGAAAAACCTTAAAATCAATTACCTAATCTAAACTTAAGACTATTACAGAATTGTTTATTTTTGTATATGTAATTATTATGCAAAGTAATCACACGTTTTATATATTATGTCTTGTAGTGTACTAGACCCACACGTAAACATCGCTTATGTTACTAAATCCAATATGAGAGATTGACATTATCTATTTTTAGCGTTAACCATCTCAAATTTATTAATTACAAAATCATTTAAAGCCTTCATCTTATCATAAAAAGTGTGCAGAGGAGTGGTTCAGATTAATACCAGTTACATCACCAGTCGTTTATGCAAAATTCTTCCCCGTCACCATAAAGGGCATTATACCAACTCTAAAGGTACTTTTTCCTATATGTATATGTGGAGCTATCTTTCGAGGTATTTCTAAAAATCAATAATATTTAAAAAAAAGTAAATGAAATACATCAGTATTGTCTTTGATTAACATAACTTTTATTCATTTAATAAAACACTATTTTGACCGGATTGAAGTTATGTATTATTATAAATTTACAACTATTTAACATAATTTTAAATTTATCCGATTAGCTGCGTGTGTCACGGTGGTTTACAGGGTGGTCGGTGACTGAAGACAAAAAGATGTTGAATGTCCAAAGGTTCACAGCTGCAGGGGAGAAAGTTGCGCTTATCTGTATTTATTTCCCGGGAGGTGGTGGTATCGACTAAAAGATGGAGGGTTTTGGCAAAAATGGCTTACGGTGTCCTCTATTTTCGCGGATTTGTTCTTTTGAGATTTTAACTCTCCAACTCCGGGGAAATAAATACAGATAATGCAACTTTCTCTGCTGAGCTTGTTTTTGACATTCAACATCTTTTGTCTTCAGTCACCGTGACCACGCACGCTGTAAAGCACGCGAAACGTCGGATAAATTTAAAATTATGTTAAATAGTTGTAAATTTATAACTTTAACTTCTCGTCAAAATAGTGTTTTATTAAAGTAAATGAAATACATCAGTCAGTGGCGTGACAACCTTATTTAAGGTCTGGGCCTCAGATTTCTGTATCTGTTTCATATTCATTTGTCAATCTAATAGGTGATCAGCCTCCTGTGCCTGACACACGCCGTCGACTTTTTGGGTCTAAGACAAGCCGATTTTCTCACGATGTTTTCCTTCACCGTTCGAGCCAATGTTAAATGCACATAGAAAGAAGTCCATTGGGACTCCATTGGGAGCCGGGGATCCATGGACCCTACGACTTCAGGGATGAGAGCACGCTGAAGCCTAGGCCAACACTGCTAGTACTGATCCTAAGAGGCTGGTTAATCTCTGTCTTTCTAACACCACAAATGTCCTTAGGTGAAGATTGCACCTTATATAAAAATTAGCCTCCTGATAGTTCCGTCTCCCACCCTATTTAAAACATATTTATATGTTGGTTGACGAGCTTCTGATTTAACGCTTTAAAATGTTACATAATATTAGACTGCATATAATAATTATTTCATAATCTTATATTTTCGCCTTTGTTACGTAAAATTAAACGCCTATCACTCCGCGCCGCCCAAACGTAATAAGATAATAATTAATTATACCTACATCATTTTTTCAACTGTTTCTGTCTCTATTTAAATCACGTTAAACAAACGAGACGAGTATATTCTAAATAGCTGATTGAAAATAATCAACGCTTGTATGAATCATAACGCCACACAGTTGCCTACGTACCACGAGTTTCGTGAATTAATTACTTAGCTAATAATCTAATATCAATTTCTAAAATTTTACAAATAAAATGAATGGGCTCCACAGCTTCATTGCTCAATCATATAGCTTTATTTTGCGGCATGGTGCAGCATACCACGCTCTTCTTCTTTTAGTTCCTCTCAATTGGCGTGTCTTGGGTGTCTGTGCCAGATGAGCCTGAGTTACAATACTGTCCATTCTTCTAACGTTGCGAAGCCATGATTTCTTCCTTCTACCAACACGCCGTTTACCCTGGATACCCATTATAATTAATTGAAGGAGGTGGTAGCGGTCATGGCGCAACATACCACGCTTGCGATGTCTCTAATCTTCTATTCTTAATAATATTTTTCGTCATATTAAATTTTAAACGCTTATAGCAAAGACATAGTTCCTAGGTTTTTAATACGCGGAAGAGTGATTGCTTACTTGCCTTATAAAACCATGTATATCTTTCAGAACAACCTTTGAAATTGGTCTCCCAACTGAAGAGTTTCAGAACTTTATAAACGCAAGACACACCCGAAAGCAATTGATCGCAAAAAATAAGTAGGGTATACTAACGGGTAACCAATAAATGTATGAATAATATTCTATTAGCATAATCAGGTGAAGGGCACGCATTGTTCGTTAGTGAAGGTGCTGTCATTGTTTAACTTTATATAATCAGTGTAATAAGCTTTCTTGACACTTTTTAAACTAAATAGTCTAGCTAGGTATTAAAATTGTATATTATATTTATTGCTGCCTGCGGTTGCCCCGCGTGTAGTCTGACAATAATAATATTAAATTATTTATTATTATTATAATCGTAATATTATGGACTTCCTAAACACAAGATGAACTACTTTTTCTTTTTTTCAATAACTTTATTCATATAAGTAACCAAGTACACTTGTGAACGTCAACAGAAAACATGTTAAATTTATAATAAATTAACATTATACCAGTTTGCAACGACAAGAAGAACGGGTAAGAAACTCTCCGCCACTCTTTTTAATCGCCAAGTTTTGAGTCAAACAAATTGTTTGAACTAGAGCAAATCAATTCTTAGGATTCGGATCATTGAAATAATGAAATTTATAAAAACTTTATTGATTAATTTCTTCATTTTGATAAAACCTCAGTAATATATTTATAACAACAGGTACCATAACATTTCTCTATTTATTTAAATTAAGTGTCTGTTTTTTACGCATAACTAAACGAAATAAAAACCTTTTTGCGTTTAGATAAAAGTTGTACCTCCGTAGTCGAACAATAAATCAGTGGTAGCTAATATGTCGCCAGGACTCTGATGCATGCGCTTGCGGCGTGCACTGATCGAGCGTATTTGTTCATTGTCAGCTATTTACGCGCACCTGTTAATGGCATTATGCCGAAGTGTGATTACAGTTAATTCAATTATTCCTTGAAAAGTTGCTATACGTGTGATAACGATTTTAATATGCTAGGTTTCCGTTTTTATGTGTCAAAAAAGTATAAATCGCAATTTTTGCGAGACTTATACTAAATAATTGTCGTATCTTTTAATATGTAAAACATTTCTGTAACAATATATTTAATTTAATTAGTCCGGCTAACTTATATTTAAGTTTTATTCCTATACTATTGTTTAACACCATCGCTGCCCACACGCGTCGTCATGAAGTGTGTATCGAGTATCGTGTGCCATTTTTCTACCCTATCTCTGACCTTCGGCTTCGCATAAGATGAAATCTATGTACCTTCACTTGATTTCATTTATCAACACGCCTGATGACGAATGGTAACTTATGAGTGAGTGACAGATGGCCATTTAAATCATTTTGTTAAGTTAAATAATACCTCTGCGAAGCACTATTGGAATTGAAGATTATTTATTGTTTCGAAAAAGAAGTGAATCATAAAAATAAATAAATTTTGGGAATTCAGCGCGTTGAGATGTTTTAATACAATATTAAATTATGTATTTGACGTAACCTCCATGAATACACTATTAATAGTATAGATTTATTCAATATAAACAGTTGTCTTGAATATCTACTATTGAACAATGTTTTTATTTGTACAGACACAAAATATTATTTCGGATGATTGGCTGAACTAAAGTTATGCAAAGACTTAGGCGATATCTACAGATTAAACTAAGATAAACATAGTAAACTATAGATTAAACGTACATACTCTCACTTTTAAACCATCACAAAACACACCCGCATGAAGTATTACTTAGTTAAATGTATTTAATATTTTTTTTCCTTTTGTAAATATTATGTATTCCATCTTTTGCTATATATTTAGTATAATTTATGTTAGCTGTGGGATTACGAAATAAATATATTATAATACACATTTACAATGCATTTTTGGTAAACGTATTCAATGTACCATAAACTGACCACTCTTTACAATAATACCAATACATTCATGTATTCTGGTAACATGGGGCAGATATAACAAGCAATTGTAAGATAATGAATACCTGACAATGTTTGGTGACAAACATCGAGCGGCTACCGCAACGGTGGCTCATACATAAACATCTTAATTCTGATCCGAGTTACGCCCTGCTAATGTTTGTGTACTGAGTGGATTCTTTTAGGAAAGGCCAGTCATACTAGAAGCCTGTTGCTATGGTCTTGTACATACAGATATGATTTTAGTACGGTTTTACGGATTAATGTACTATTGTGAAAGTTATTCTTAATGTAATGCTGCGTAATTCATAATTTTTTGATAATTTTTTGGGGAAATTACTCAATACTTGTGTTCTGACAAAAAAAATAAAAAATAAATAGTGTATGGTATTAAGCTGATTTAATACTAGTTTATAATACACAATTTTGATTATATTTCAATAGGATATACGTAATATGTCATACAATCATAGTCAAAATTATTTATTCTCTTATTATTTCTATTATTCCAAAACGAACAGGCGGATCCGAACTTACCGCCGCTCATGAACACCCGCAACTCTAGGAGGTTTGCAAGTGCGTTGCCGGCATTTAAGGTATGCTCTTCTCTTGAAGGTTCGTAAATATCTGGAATGGCAGCTGGTCTGGTGGTGGTGCGCGACAACAAATGTCTTAAAAAACGCTCAGTCCTGGAACACCAGACGTCAAGGTGGAATTTAAAATTTACTATAATTAAATTCATTCCTAAAATGTAATTTAAAATAAAATGCGTAACTTATAACCTTTAAAAATATCACATTAATTACCATAATGCAATATAAATAAAATCTAACAGCATAGAACAATACATATACAATAATCATTCGTAAAATCGACACGAAATCGATTTCTCTTTGGGCGTGTATCGATTTGATAGGGTTAAACAAATATCATCTGTGCCCGAATATAATGTAATAAATATAATTTACAATGTTTATACCAGTTTTATCTCGCGCTTCGATCGAGGAGACGCCCGGCGATGCTGGTGGATGCAGACTACTTAGATATAGAGATATTGTAAAGTCCGTTATTGAGGATTTATTACTTAATAATTAGCTTTTATCAATATTTTCATTCTCATGATTATATTATTTAAATTGCATTCAAAGCTTTCATTATTTACAAAACATTTCATGGCTTTATGTTTAATGAAATAGACATTTGACTACACCCCATATTGTTCTACTTTTTTATAAAACTATTTTTTTTATTCAAAAGAACACAAATCTTTAGAGACATTCATTCAATGCAGCTCGCGAAACATCTTTCAGAAATCTACAGTACTCCGAATGAATTCTTATTCTCAGAAACAATTTTCCCAATTCTGCACCAGAACCAAGCCTGGCACAAGAAGAAGAAGCTAGCAAGAACTAGATTGAGTTTTTTGAATTATGCTGTTATGAAATAAATTAAATCATTTTGTACGTGATATCGGAGTAAATCTATAAATTGAGAGTTCTTTTATTCCTTCATATAGTAATATTATTAAATAAATGAGCTATCGCTGTTATGATTTAAATAATAAAAACCTCTCAATCCAATTACACTATGCAAATTATAAAAGAAATAAAATCGTTAGCGTTACATATGACCTGGGCAGTTCCAGTCAGGTTGTTCAAATATATCTTATCTTATAAAGAAATTAATAATTAAGTATATTAATTTATGGCCAGGGTGGGCCTACACTTCGCCCGAGTTTTATACGAGAACTTCTCAGAAACAATGTTAGAATATTTAATTACTTAATTTAACCTTAATCAATAAAGAGATTGTTTAAAAATTCGTTTATCAAAATGTTTCTAGTACGGATAAACGTAAGACTTGAAAAATTACAATTAATTAACTGTCTAGTTAAATTATAGGCTCAAATCTCAGTTATTCGGGCTTATAGAAGCAACACGTCCCGAGAGATTTTTCTCTCTTCGTGTATATTATATTTGTTTTTCTTACGTACCTATGTATTAGTGTCCCGAAAAATGGCAAACTTTTGTCAATAAATAAAAAAACTAACAAGAATAAAGAAAGAGAAAATACGACAAAAACCTTCAAAACTTTTGCGGCATATCCGTACGTAAATCCTTAGGAAATGAATTTTAAAACGACCGTCGCAGGCTTTTGAACTATTTTCACAGTCGTCATGGTTATTACCCGCGTCAAACAATGTTGGGTCAAGCTTGCCCAAATATTTGGCAACTGTGTATGTCTTGTGTCGGAATTGTCGCCCTGGGGCATGTTTGTGCACGCGTGTGAACACATTTGTTTTTTTAACCTGTTCAACAGTTATTTTAAATGAGATCGGAAATCGTTAAAAATTAAATATTAGTGGACTTACGTGATTGACTTGGGCGTGTAGAAAACAATGGAAGTCGAATCGAATGCTTCTTAACGTCACCAATACTGTCTTGTTAAACTTTTCTTTCGCAATTCAGTTCAGATATTTTGGAAAAGATTCGTAAGCAGATTAATATACATATTTTTTTCTGATCCAACCATTTCTCATAATCGTTTGTATCTTTTAAATGCAATATTTTATTTCTTAGGGGCTAGTTTTACAACACTAAAAAGCAAAGAACAAAGTAAACTTAATCCTATTATATATAAAATAAAGAAAGTAAATTACACAGATTTTTATAATATGCAAGAACCCTTCCGCAGGTGAAGGTCTCCTCCAAGGATCTCCAGGTATCTCGGACTTGGGTGAATTGCATCCAGCTCGAGCCAGCCGTTTTATGTCATATATCCTCAAAAGGTCCTCCCCACCGGGTTGCCGTTATGGTCCATCGATCGTCAGACAGTCTTGCTACATGCCCTGCCTTTTTATTTTTATTTATACACGGCTATTTCTTTATAGAATTTTTGTATCTACAGCCAAACCTGGATAAGTGGGAGCTGAAGGGACCGCGATCTTATTTTCTCATATAGAGGTTTCTCAATAACCCGAGTTTCTAGTTACCCTGATGTTAAGTGATACCGCCACCCATGGACATCACACAAGCAACTGCGGCAGCCGGCCTTTTAAGAATTGGACACTAAGTCAAATTGGTTCGGAAATACTTCAGTGGGCAGCTGGTTCCACATAGAAGTGTGCGGCAAAAACTGCCTTAAGAATGCTGTTGTGGAATTTCCTAGATTCGATCCAGGCTAGTTCTCACATCTCAGTTGAAATAAAGACTTCACATTCCTTAAAATTAATTGAATCTCCTGACTCATCGCTCTCCCATAACTTGTAGCACGACTCGTACACCTGTAAATCTACCAATAAAAATACCAGAGTTTAGTGTTAGAAGTAAATGTGTCTAGGCTAATTTGTAGACGTCATTGAACTCACTCCCATACATCTTCCCGTCGCTTTCATAACACAATGGACTCCTTTCTTTACAGGCGGAGGCTTTTTGCCACCATTTTATAGTTTAGTTCGAGTTTCTACGCTGAATGTTACAAAAAGCATTGCATAATGTACAAAGATTATCTTTTAATATAGATATGATGTAATGTTATGTCTTATTATATTTTATTAATAACTAGATGACTCGGTGAACGTATCACCTACATCAATTTGTGTCAAAACTTAATACAAAATTTTTGAAACGGAGCATGACAACTATGAAACACAAATTTCTGAATGGTATAAATATATAACAACCAAGTGACAATTTTTTATTTCTAAAAAGACTTCAACTGTCGTTTTTAGTATTTTTCTTTACTTACTATTTGTTTCCCATAGTTTAAACCCTTATAACCATGCACCTAGAACAAAAACATCTACTATACTAAAATGAAATAGGCGCAATGAATGAATGAATCAATAGGAACATGACGTGTCCATATCTGTGTCACAATCTATGCCATGACCTGCGCATACGCATAGCTGTCGTGTCGCCGTAAAACCCTGTTTTACATAGCCGTAATATTTGAAGCGCTCGTAAAGCGGGCACGGACGGACAAGTAACATTTTATGCATATTGTCTTGGGCTGACTGCGACGATTTCCGCGCAATTATTTCTAGACCCCACACAACCTTCTCATATTACCTTCTATTAACATACATATAATAGAATTGTAACAGGCTAATCGATGTCTTAGTATACAATATTAAACTTGTAACTTTGTATGTTAATTTCATTCACGCAAATGACTTTGACGAATTTTTGGGGATAACAATATGTTTGACATACGAATATATGATTTTTATAATTTTTTTTTAAAGTACGTGTGTATACTTATGTACACGCGTTAGAAGTTATACTTCATTGGCGTAACAAGATATAAATCGTTTCAAAATTTATACAGTAGAATTTTTTTTATTTAATACATTGAAAATTTTATTATAACGCATTATCTAGTTAAATAAAGTTTATTTAAATATCACAACAAAACTAAAATGTTGACTATAGCTAACTTCAGGGTTTCGGTTTTTTGTGACGGTGTGCGGGTGTCGGTCTTTTGTGACGGTGTGCGGGTGTCGGTTTTTAGTGACTATGAGCGGGTGTCGCTTTTTTGTGACGGTGTGTGCGCGCATCGTAAAAATTTACTGTCATAATTTTTCCCTAACGCGCCAAAAGAAGTATAACTTCAAAAATATTGTTTTAGATTAATTTTGTACTTATTTTCAACTGCAGGTCCTCCTCCACTGTCCATCCAGCGGTACCTAGGCCGAGTACCTAGGACTTCTACGCGGATCAGATAAGCCTCTTTCACTGCTCAATCTCAAGGTACCCCAGCCTGCAGCTCAAAGCCAGCCGGAACATTCTCATTTAAGAGGCCAAGTCACTGTTTAGGTCGCAGAGGCATTAAATTATTGTTTCAGCATTAACTTACTTTAGTTCATTAGTATTACTTATGTAGAAACCTAAATTTCTTCAAATTTTAGTAAATTTCGATTCACTTAAGACATATTACACATTGCAGCAAACTCGGGGAAGACTCGCTAGTCCAAAGACAAATTGAGACATAAGGTATCAAAATTCGTGCAAGGGCGTGAAACTTGATCATTTTGATTGTTTGAATAATTTGTATGGAAATTCGGATCAAGATAGTGGGACGACCGTTAAAAAATATACAAATCATGAATACGTATCAAATAAAAGAGTCTTTGCTCCAACTTCGATTTTGTTCCCTTTGAAGGAGAGATTCTTGGGCCGTGAGCTAATTAAAGATTTAAGTTGTTATGAATGAAAAGGTGCACTGACAAAGAGACCAAACATTCCAAATTTATTCTATTTTTCTATTTATCTATTACTTTTTAATTATAAAGAATTATATATTTTGATTATTATTATACTATGTAGGTTAAGAATATTGTAAAACTACACAATAATGGATAGTGTATGATCTTTATTTTATATTTGTTGCTCGTCTCGTATTCGCAGGTATATAAATTATTATTTTCTGTTATAATTTATAGAGAGAAAAGATTTGTGTGTTTAAATTTACGAATATAATCTAGGAATATCGAAGGAGGTCCAGTAGAACCGATTTCAAAAATTACGAGTTACATGAGATACATTTATTTCCAAAATATTTATATTAAATGTTTATAAATATTTTGGAAATAAGAATAAGATATATATATATGAAAAACTTACTTCGCTTGGCTAGACTTTTTTTAAGTAGTTTGGAAACCAATATACACGGATAGTTTAAGCAAGCTTTAACTTTGTAGCTTCTTATGCTTAACAAATTTGATATTAATCCAGTAGTTTTGATTTTTTTTTATAAATAAACAAAAACAACTATTTCCTCTTCATAATATTAGTCTCACAGAACCTAGATTTTCTTTAAATTACACGAAGCACATAACTATAAAAAGCTCACCTTACAAATATGTCAATGTGTTAAAATCTATAGATTCTGAGCGGGTCGTGTTACCTCGTGATAAAATAAAATCCTCAAAACGATTCGGTAGTGTTTACGTTTTTTTTCTTTGAAATGTACACGTTCCTATATTTGCATACAATGCGCCCGGTGCAATATGCGCCGGCTAATGTCTCGGGAGGATGTATCCACTAAATAGATATAAAATGAGACACGGCACAATTTTGTGTCTTTTTGCTGGCTATAGTTATATTCTTTTAGTTTTAAGAGTTACTTTGCGTGTTACAGTATGCTTGGTAATGGTGTGCAATTCGCAGAGATTCGTTTTTATTTATGTCAATAGGTTTTTTTGATACATGTGTCTTCACTGAGACATCATGGATCATTACGATCTAGCCTAACTTAAGACTAATAAGCAATGTAAGTCTCTGTTAAGGACTACGTCCTTATCTTCAATTTGAACAAAATGTCAATAGGTTATTCTTTAATTTCATTAAAAAACTGAAAATCAAAGTTATAATACGAAAAAGCTACATTAGCAAACTAAAGATACTAAAAATTTTGGAAATTCACCTTGTTAGATTATAAATATAACAAAATCATCTGTATTTTTAACGTTATGTCGACTACATGTAAATAGCTACATCATACTATGTTAATATACGTCCTTAAATATATTCAAATAAACCAATTGCTATAACAAAAGCATGTCAAACATATTCATAAACAATTAGAAATATTTAAGCAAACTAATGCTTGGCCCATGACCCCGCCCCACACGTCTATCCAGTTTAAAGTATTGAATATTCATTTGTGACAAATTTCACACAAACAATTGACTTTTTGACGCCGGAGTGGTTCGACTAAATTATGCAATTACTTAAGCGTTCTAATCTGAAATACCTACATTATATAATATAGGTAAAACAAAGACTTTATAATCCACAACTAAATTTGCCTAGAATTGGTTTTTTTTTATGTTACAGGAGGCAGACGGGCAGGAGGCTCAGCTGATGTTAAGTGATACCGCCGCCCATGGACACTCACACTGCTAGAAGGCTCGCAAGCGCGCTGCCGGCCTTTTAAGAATTGGTACCCTCTTTTCTTGAAGGACCCTAAGTTGAATTGGTTCGGAAATACTTCAGTGGGTGGCTAGTTCCACATAGTGGTGGTGCCCGGCAGAAATTGCTTTAAGAATCGCTTAGTTGTGGAACGAGGGACATCAAGGTGATACGGATGGTATTTTGTATTCTGCCTTGACGTCCGATGATGAAACTGCTTATGCTATGTATGGAATGGTAGAAAATAAGCAAATAAATCAAAATAAATTAATATTACGTCTTTAATTTCGATTAATACTACATGAATTATGTTAGTTACCGCAAAAAAGAGGATTAGATTTAGATTTATTATTATATATGTGATATTCAATTATTATCAGCCTGATTATTGGTTGACACACATATCATAAAATAGACGCAGAAATGTGGCTGCCCACGCGCAATCGAACGTTCTTCAAACTCATGAGTAACAATCGCCAGTTTTCTACTACTAAACAAAAAAAAATATTTTAATGAACATAATATACAGATGTATAAGGATCCAAAACCTTAGCGGGTAGGGCAGATTTATTTTAGAAGCGAAAAAAAGTTTAAATTATGTCGTACGTGGTTTAACATGAGTACGATAAAACTCAGTTACAAGTCTCAACAACTCTTCTGAACACTGCCCAAATCCAACAGTATGACTGTTAATTACAAACATAGAGAGATAAAATTATTTACAATGGTACCCCTTTAAACGTTTTATTAAAGTTTGGCTCACAATTAACAAATTGAAATACATTCTGAGACTGGATGTATCTGAATAAAAACTAAAAATCGCTAAATGCAATTTGTTCCCATTCCATCATATTTAGCACGTCAACGGACATTTCAACACATTACTTTGGACCGTATCTTAAAGCCGTAAAGCTCACTAAATATGGAGGCAAAAATGATTTAAAAGCTTCCGATAAATCAATCATATCTTTGTGTTGCTTCCGTTTTACATTTTATCTAGGTGATCATTCAAAGAACATAAACGCTACTAACACATTATATGACAGGTCTTTTGTAAAAATTTGAAAAAGGGATATTGTCACGTTGCTTATTCTTTTATTTGTTTTGTAAGAACGAACGTTTAGCCAATTTTATTTCGTTTCCATATTAGCAAAATGATCTTAAGATTTAATTTAAATTTAGCTAGACCGAAAAACAATGTATACTTTATGTATACCCTAAATCCATACGATTTTCTAACCTAACATCTACCTCATTCTACCTCCCTAACATCTTTTAAAAGTTTTTTACACATACACTTCTTCACTATTATCCTATCCTACTCAATCGTGATTTTTGTAAATCATGTACTGTGAGATTAGCTTTTAGTATATTTTATATTAATTTTGGTTTATATTTTCGTTAATTTGGTTATGCACTTCTTGCACTTTACCCTTAGTATTCTTTTTATCCTTACTAGGGTTGCCTGAAAGAGTCATTTGTTAGCGATAAGGCATCGCCTGTTGCATCCCTAATAATTAATGTTATTTGTTTTTATTTGTAATGTAACGAAGTTTAAATTAATAGTGATCTCGCTTACCTATTAAGAAACCTACATATTACTTTTATTCAACATTTATATTCCTGAAACTTCAAAACTAAACAGTTTTTACGTCAGTAACAGATTGTAAATATTTAACATATTATTCGTCTCATAATGGTATATATATGTCAACCCTTACTTTCAAATTTCTTTATTCCCAAGTGCTTATTACACACATAGACTTCTGCCTATAAAGATACTTAGTACATAGCCACGGTTCCATTCAGAGTTAAAAGTCGCAGGCACTATAAAACTCAAAAATGTCATGAGAACATATAGTAGAATAAATATTGTAACATTAAACAAAAACTTAATATTAAAATGTACTAAAATTTGGAGTACACTCGAGCATAGCCCTTCAAGCTCATACTAAACAATTGTTACAAGTTGACACGTAATCATGATGTTAGGAAATCTGCCCACGCGCATCTCATACGATTGTATTGTTCCTTTGTAATTATTGATCTCTAGATCATATGTGTGAGGAAATAGATCATTAATTTAAATACATTATTATATAAATTATATTAAGTTTACAGACT
The DNA here is from genome assembly GCA_905332375.1 of Pieris macdunnoughi. Taxonomy (NCBI): domain Eukaryota; kingdom Metazoa; phylum Arthropoda; class Insecta; order Lepidoptera; family Pieridae; genus Pieris; species Pieris macdunnoughi. The sequence goes on along the minus strand of CAJOBZ010000021.1, from coordinate 700,618 downwards.
TTGATCAACCTTTTTTAGAGTATGTGCATGTATGTGTAATATATCTTAATATTAGATGAGCCGTGAATTGGACAGTATAGATGTTTTTATTCAGTAAACATTTTATTGCTAACTGTATATGATTATATCTAGCTGATTTAATCACGTTTTTACTCTGAAGTCACCAGGTTTGACTTGGCCTCTGAGAATTTCCATTCGGATTTGTAAAAGTAACCAAAACGCTAGGTCATATCAACATAGTGTTTTCGTTTTAAAAGATTGCTTACATATTTTTATTTATTTTAATGAATTTACAATAATTACATACATTTTAGAATGGCCTTCTGTGTGAGACACACCAACTGTTCTGCAAAGGCTTATGGGCAAGTGCATGTATTATTGTCAATAAATTTTATATTATTCTCTCATAAAATATATATGTACCACATTCAGATTTTTATTACATATTAGACCACACAGGTCGAGGTTCTCACGGCGACGATAAAATCGGCCGAGGCGCATCCGATTTGATAACAACTATGAATCTCTGTGACAATACAGTGCCACTTTATAGATCGAAGCAGGGATAGGGTGACCACTTACTAAAGAACTCTTTTCTACTACATAATAAAATTTAGCCACATACCAAGAAATCTCCGAAAGTTTAAACTTGGTACCTGGGATGTCAAAATGACGTCTAATGCAAGCTTTAAAAACTTGTGTTTGATGTTTATTAGCTGTCATATATTCCGAACATAAAATATATTCCACAGAAACTAAAGCATTTAACAAATAAAAGCTTATAAACTAAAGTGTAGCAGGGGACGGGAAAGGGACAGGCCCTTGGAGAAGACGATTTGCTCAGCTACTGTTCCATCATCACCAAATAGCAAGCATGGGGCACTGGTGTACAGCTACCCCCTAACCTCAATCTTAGAGAAACAGTTACAGATAAAATTTAAAGAGAAGAAAGAACAACGTCTAAAAGTATAAATAAATCATTAAATCAAATTAGTGCTTAAATCAACCAAGTTTTAAAATTCATATTTTGTTCAAATTCATAGTTTGCTCATGCAAACAACACACGATATCGTTATTAATAACTACAACTATTTGTTTAAGAAATTTAGAATGAAATTCTAAAAATATGCTCACCCTGCATACTGACAGAACCCGTTCCCGCACTCGACTTTGTTTAGATTTCCGAGAAATTTATTACTCGCTTTACATATCTTAATGATTGACATAATAGATATCATATCGATGAAACAAACGATTTTACATGCAGCATTATTTTAAATAAATACCGAAAATCCTATAAAACTCTTTTAAATCTTCTAAATTGTGTTTAAGGTCAAGTCATAATGACATTGACAATTATCACTGAGCTCTGTATAGACTTTTAACTAGCGGATTTGCCATAGACAAAAAAAACAGTGGCGCTACGCATTGTTTTTTTCCTACAATCCTTTTAGGTCTGGGCCTCAGATCTCTGTATGTGTTTCATGATTTTTTTGTCAATATAATAGGCTAGTAGGTGATCAGCTTCTCGTGCCTGCCACACGCCGTCCACGTTATGGGTCAAGCCGGTTTCCTCACGTTGTTTTTCATCATCGTTCGAGCGAATGTTAAATGCGCACATAGACAAAAAGTCCATTGGTGCACAGCCGGGGATCGAACCTCCGACTTCCGGGATGAGAGTCGCACGCTGAAGCTATCAGGCCAACACTGTTCAGTTCTTTTCAAAGAATAGAGAAATGATACGCCAAATAATATCTGTAATAATTAATATAGCTGTTTGTTTCATTTGTACGACGCAATTTAAGATATATTATATATATATTGGGTAAATACTTATTTTTTTAGAATAATACAGTTTTAAAAGGCCGTCAACATACTTGCGACACATGGATGTCTAAAGGCAGCAGTCACTTAACATTACGTAAATCTCCTTCCCGTTTGGCTATAAAAATATTTCCATTAAACTTCGAAAATTAAACACTTATCAAAATAGTAATTTAAGATATTCCCATTTCAATCTCGAAACTATTTAACTTTTATGTCACTGTAATAGTTCAAAATAGGACCGCATTTAAAGTGTCTAGTTAATTTATAGTTTAGGATCAAATAAATCAAGTTTATTGTCTAAGTACGGAATCAGAGTGGAATGGACAGTGATGGGTGAGTTTCTGATATATGAGCGTCGTTTGATCCCGTTTTTAAGATCGTTTTAGTTAAATTTATATGGTAGTAAACATTATTACGCCACTTTAGATGTTTGATTAGAACATTGTCCTTTTGTGGGTGTTATGTTAAATTGTAGGTATTCTCTTTCACTATCTTTTGACAAATTAAATAAAAATAAATCTAGAAAATTATTACAAGTCTACTTAGTAAACGAATTATTTTTATAGATCAGTCGGCGCCAAAGAAAACATTGTCCAACGTGTATTATATTACTCGAGTATTCGTATTTAAAAATATAAAAAAAAACATCAGTGGCACTTGAAGCTTTTTAGGTCTGGGCCTCGGATTTCTGCATCTATTTCATGATCATTTGTCAATCTAATAGGCAAGTAGGTGATCAGCCTCCTGTCCCTGACACACGCCGTCGACTTTTTTGTGTCTAAGCCAAGCCGGTTTTTTCACGATGTTTTCCTTCACCGTTCGTGCTAATGTTAAATTCGCAAATAGACAGAAAGTCCATTGGTGCACAGCCGGGGATCGAACCTATGATCTTAGGGATCAGAATCGCACGCTGAAGCCACTAGGCCAACACTGCGTTTGACTAATTATTACAGCATATACTCCTTTTTCATAAAATTTTGCCTTAGTTGGTTACAGTTTTCACTTGTCTCTTTCTGGCTAACTGTATTTCATCATCATCATCATCAATGGCTATATAGCTCCTTGTGGGCCTTAGCCTTCTCAAGTATATTTCGCTATCGCAATCTATTTCGTGCTTCTTGCGTCCAACTTCGAACATGGTCCTTGACAACTCCATCCCACCAACGCAGCCTCGTTCTACGGGGTTTTCTCTTGCCACCAGGTTGTGTGTTCAGTGAGGACCTTGGGGTTCTGCCATCCGCCATTCGATGCACATGTCCCAATAACTTGAGCCTGTTGCATTTTATGAATTGGATGTTAACGTCGTCACGAATGTTATAACGTTCTTCATTGTAGCGAAATCGCCAAACACCGTCAGACCGAAAATTCTTCGAAGAAACTTCTGCTCGGAAATAAGACGAGCAAACTCGTCCTACTTGCTAAGCCTGGGCACTTACCAAGAAGGACGACCTTAGACCTTTCAGAAGAATAAGTGAGCTTTGGTTGCAGCAGAGTTTTGTACAGGACTAATTGTATTTATGCTGTAAAATAGATAAATTAACGTTTTTAACTGTGCAGTCAATGTGATTTATTTTTAACTGAGTGAGAAAGATATACTAGTAATAAAAAGATTTCATACATACATACATTTAACGCAAGTTCGGCAGTAAAAATGATATTAAATGTCGGAAATTTGTAAAGAATTTAGAAGTCGCATTCCTTCACATATATTATGAATATACTTATTATATATATGTCGTGGCCATATCGTAGATTAGCTCAATTCATGAAATGTTCGAGAATTTCATGAAATGGTTACATTTCATGAAATGTTTCATTGTCTATTGGCCACATCGTGATGTGGTTTGGGCAGATCAATGATAAGAAATCGTTTCTCGATATGGGCAACTAAACGCGCGGCTTCTTCATGAAATGGTCAATTATTTGATCATATCGTAAAGTAGTTACATTAATTACCGGTAGAGGCGCTGCAAACGCTTTGTTTATGTGTGAAGATGGTGGCCGCTGTCGATAATGTTGTTTCTCGCAGTGAAAAAGTGAATAATTCGTTAATAAATGACGAAGAATGTGATAGTAAAAGAGTTTACGACGAAAAGGTTCTCGAGTACTATGCAAGTCACGCAAAAACTGAGCAAAATGTAAAAAAACCGTGGAGTTTGGATCGCATTTCACAGGTTAGTATTTTACTCTTAAATTACATAAATTTTCACTTATTTTATCAAAATACTCTATGCCAGCTAACGTATTGTGAATTAATTGATATTATGTAAGTTTGTGAATTATGACCTATTAAAGTTAATGTTTTTTTTTTTTCCTTTTTTAGGTTATGAAACAAATTAAGGAGAGTAGGGTGACTACGCAAAAGAAGTCCATGGACTATTACTGGTTATCAAAATATGATATTTTGGAAACTGCGAATGAGGAATATCTTATATTCAAGAAAAAATGCGTCGACGATGATACGATTCGCATAATTCCGATGGAGAAGTATTTTGAAATATTAAAGGAAGTACATAAAACTTAAAAATGATTCAACACATTAAAAATAGGCTTTATATTCCGAAGAAACCCATCGAGCTATTCGTTGACCTGTGCTCTGTTTGTCAGAAGAAACGTGCAGTGCCAAGGAAAGGTATAGTAACTCAGCCGATAATTTCTAAAGATTTTAACACACGAGGGCAGGTGGATTTAATAGATTTACAGTCTGCCGCGGATGGAGAATTTAAATGGCTTATGAATTACCAAGATCATGCCACAAATTTTTTACACCTCAGACCTCTAAAGTCGAAAAGAGCTGCAGAAGTAGCCTTGGAACTTTTAAAAATATTCTTGGAATTTGGCGCTCCGTTTATATTACAGAGTGATAATGGAAGAGAGTTCACCGCGCATGTCATAGAAGAATTGGTGTCGATGTGGCCTGAATGCAAAATTATTCACGGTAGTCCTCGACGTCCTCAAACACAGGGCAGCGTGGAAAGATCCAACCAAGACGTAGAAAATATGTTGCGGTGTTGGATGCAAGATAATAAGTCTACTAAATGGTCCATTGGTTGTTTTTTTGTTCAATTCTATAAAAACTCTTCTTACCACCGCATAATTGGCAGATCCCCTTACCGTGCATTTTTTGGCTCTGAGCCGAAAACTATATTGAAAGGTTGTAATATTCCTGAAAGTATTATGACATCAATCAGGACGGAGGAAGAATTGGACCAAATAAATCAGAATGATTTTACAGCAGAAAACATTAATGTCATGCCGTCAGATGACGCAATAGTAAATGGATCAGTTGCTGATGAGGCTTTTACTAACATAGAAGTAATGGAGACAGATAATATGGAATTAGAGTCAGCTGATGGTCCAGTGTGTCTCGTCTGTGGCAAGGACACAACAGGAGCTCATTTCTGTAGTTTGTGTTCCAAACCTGTGCATGCTATTTGTGGTGTTGCTGGTGGAGAAGAAGGTTTTGGATCTCAAGTTCAATGTTTTCTTTGCCAAAAGGAACAGTTGATAGTTAATGAAAGAGATCAAGCTCATAGCGGTGTTAAACGTGCTGCAGAGAAAATGGTCGATAACACCGCCAAAAAACTTCCTTTGTTAGAAATTGTAAATTCTGTGTTTTTGAATGTACCGAAAATTTACCGTGGACCTCTTGACACCAAAAATATTGCTGGAAAGATAGTTGATTTTAGGAACGGAGTATACAAAATCGGAACGGGTTCTGGAACAATTAAAAATTGGTTTTCTCGGCAAGACCTACAGGTGTCGTCTAAAGATTATTGCGAAGTTATATCAGAATTGTCAATATCATTGACGGAAGCTGTAAATTTCCAATCTTTGTTTGGAGGTCAAGGCTTTAAAAAATGCTTTTATAAGCCAGCAAAAAACCAATGCCGTACAAAGAGATGCGCATGTCATGCGCCAACAAATGACTGAAAGGTTGTAACACTGACTTTTCAAATTTTTATTCATTTATTGTGCATTCCATGTGAATTATTATATTACTTTTTGTAACTATGTACCAAAGTACCTACTTATTTCTAAATATTTGTTTGTTTTCTAAAAATAATTGTGTATCATGACGTGTTTGATGTTTAATTTTGTTACAAAAATTTAATTCATTTTGTTTGTATCAGTCGGACTTAAATAACAATAAACAAGTTCTTAACATATTCTGGATTTTTATTAAATATTTTATGGACACCCTATTTATACGATCCGGCCAAATGTGGATGAAAAAATCGTGAAATGTTGACGATTTAATGGTCTGGTCAAATTAAGTTGCCCACATCATGAAATACGACCATTTCATGAAATTCTCGAGCATTTCATGAAATGAGCAAATCTAGGATATGGCCACGACATATACATAAAAAAACAACGGCCTGTCGTTATATCGAGAACACTAAACTATCGCCAATTGACAAATTCTATCTCATTACAGTAACACGGATAACGCTTATCTAGAAGTAGCTCAACGCGCGTAAATCGAAACACCTAGTGTCGCGACCCGGGTGGTCACTGCCCCTCTATATGGACGACGTTATGCAAAAACTATTTTTTCCACTTCATTGAAAGTGAGGGCTTGAAAACGTATCACCTCGACGTCCGTCGTTCCACATTTCTTAAGGCAATTTTTAAAGCACTATGTGGAACCCACTGAAATATTTCCGAATCAATTCGACTTTGGGTCCTTCAAGAAGAGAGCGAACAAATTTTGAAAGGCCGGCAGCGCGTTTGCAATGTGCCTTCTGGCAATGTAACCGAATAATGTTGATTACAGTGAAATATAATGATAATTGTTATTCGTTATCTCTGTAAATGCGTTGAATTTTAAGGAAAAATAAGTAAATTATTTTAGCTTAAATCGTATACAAGGTTAAAAAAATGAATACAATCTACTTTAATACTGATTCTGAATTAAATACCTACTTTATTTTGAAATGTATATAGTCTCTTGCCAACATGAAAAAACGATTTTTGTGAGTGTCGAACCTAGAACCTGCGGCATATACTATAAATTAGGATTAAAGTCATAATAAAGGCGTTGTTCAAAAAATTACAAATAAAAACTAAAATTGGGAGTGTGATATTTTTTTAAATACTTTTTGTTCATCATAATTGTCTTATATTTTAGAATAGATAGATTATGACTTATACTATAATGCATAATATAATGCATTATATATGTGGTGGATATATAAAATAAAATGAAATAAATTACTCCTATTAAGTTCTTAGTTCGGTAGTGATAATTAAACACATATTTACATTAGACTGAGGCTAGTTACGTAATAAGTTTTGTCAATATTACTAGTACGATACAGCATAAAACCATCTCGAATGTCGTCGATGTTGCGCCGGCGCAGCGCTATATTTCTGCGATATCGCATTGTTTAATGTTCACTTCTCGACGCACCTGCTCGCTCCGCTAATGATCCTATGATATATGGCCATATTCCTGATACACACATGATATGTGAAATAAAATACTTAACCACCATTTTGTTAGGAAAACTTTGTGTAAAGTTTTTTGGTTTGTTTGTGGAATTTATGAATTGCATACATACTTAATGTTCGAATTTCAGTAGTTTTTTTATGAAGAGCTCACTTCCTTCCACAGAATTTAATCTGGTGGGTCACTGAAATTTGTAGAAGAACAAAACCGTTACAGTTGGGTGCTCTTTGGGTATTTTATAATATATAATATAATAACAAGGGACCTACTTAGTTTTAACTCATTTTTATATATTATTTTCATACCATTTTTACCGGCTCTTTTTAGTTATATACTCCTCCTATATAAGCTATAATCAAAAGATATATGTACCCACAATCACTGATACGCCTGCCAGTATTTGATTGATAAATTATAACTGTGTCCCTATTACACCCAGAGTGCATTAAGAAGAGCGATTGATATGCATTGCACCAAATAGAAAGGCCCACACAACTCCTGCGCATCATAATGCCTAGCGCTACTTTGAACCGATGTTTGTGCCCTGCGCACGCGTGCTGCACAAGATATATTGTTTTAACTGTTCTATCTATGTGTAATGTATTAAAATTTACGTTTAAATGTTTCCTGGAATGATAGCACAATTGCCTCAATGCCCTTTTCCTACAATTTAATAATAATAATATAATTTAAAATTGTGCTAAAAAAAGCCAATAAGTCCATTCTCAACCAACTAAAAATCAGCACAGGGCTGTCGACTATCATTTACAAATAGGTGCTTAGCTACTTTGGCCATATTACCAGGAGAGAACTGAATAGTCTCGAGATGCTGGTAATGGGAGAAGAGATGGCAGGAGAAGTCGGAGTCGACCGCCTACCCTTGGTCGCCCCTTGGTCTGACGAAATAAATACTATTATGGGTCTCAATATCCCTAATGCCATGAGACAAGTTGAGAATAGCTGGTGTGGAGGTATGTTGACGTATCGGTTAGGGCTTTTCAAGATAGGCACAACCTTAAGTAATAAAGGTTACGAAGAAGAAAAGATATAAAAAGTGGATAGGTATAACTTGTAAGTAAACAAATATTTTGTAGGAGCGTCACTCTTAAAACTTGATGGTATTATGAATTTCTGCAGTATGTACCCCTTACTGCAGACTATGAACTGGGTTAAGTCCTCTGAACTTTTCATTAGGATCTGTTCTTTGCTTCCTCCATCCATTTCTCCGAAGTATTGGAGAAATGAAATGAAATAGTTTATTCTTGCAAGTAGGACTATATAAATCACTTACAGTCACCAAACAGAGAGCGACATTCCTAACTGACTGCCCGAGAAGAAAGTCGAAACAAACTCGGGGGCTTAGTCTCTTTTATAGTCCAGATAATACAATAATAAATTAATAAATTGGTGTAAACAAATGTAAACAAAACAAATAACAATCACTAACTTAGTAATTAATGTACAATATCAAAACACCCATCAGATTTGTGATTTTTGTAGTTTCATGTTAAAGTGGCTTTTATTATTATTTGGTATTATGACTTACATGGAACTCTTAAACAAAACAAAAAGATATGATGAATGAAACTCAAAGTGTTGCTGAAATATGCATTTTAAGAAATAACAATCACTTTTATCCTATTTCTTTTATAATCCAAAATGTTTTAACAAAAAAATCTTTGTATTAAAATTTAAATGACAGGCCAAAACTAGTGTCTTTTCCACAGGCTAACAAACAAAGTAAATTAAAAATCACTCAATACATAATAGATAATTAATAATCTAAAGAATCTAATATAAGAAATATAATGATTACTATACATACATATACAAAATTAATCATTACAAACTTTTCTTTTCAGATTGTGCGACATACTGATTCACCTGTTTCAAGGAGCTCCAAAGACCCATGATAAAAAAGCCTTGTTGGTTTATACGAATATGATACAATTAATTTTTTCCATTATTTCCAATTCTGCGATTGTTAAAGTTATCTTTTAACATGAATATATTTACACAAAAAAACATTTATAGATCAGCTACTGACCGAATAAATAATTAAAAAGGTTTTATACTTCATGCAACAATGTATTTAATAAAATTTAAATTAAAGTGTTTTAATTTATTCGTAAATTTTTCCTCAGTTGCATGATTTATATTGAAAGATTATTTGATATATGTATGAAAAATAGATCAGTGGCGCTACAACCTTTTTAAGTCTGGGCCTCAGATTTATATATCTGTTTCATGATCATTTGTCAATCTAATAGGCAAGAAAGAAAAGACAGTCCATTGGTGCAGCCAGGGATCGCACCTACAACCTCAAGGATGAGAGCCAGACCCTGAAGCCACTAGGCCAACAATGCATTGCTGCATAAATAATAATTTTCACTTCTTAAGCCATAAAAAAAAATATTATTATATACATATTACATACAGGTATGTGTCGCAACACAAACTAAACACCGCATCTAACCAGGATTCAAACACAAAAGCCATTAAACCGTATATTAAGTAAATAAATCTGGCAGATAAACCTTTTTGTTTTGCATATCTCCCGCGAGATCCCATATAGCGCGCGAGCGACCTCTATCGTAAATCTCTAGCATTTTTGTCGACTCCGTGGAATTTTCACGCGTTCTCGTAATTCCTCGATAAAATTCGATCGAGTTTGTGTCTCTTTTTGTACTTATTTTAGGAAAAAATTATGGTTGGCAGCTTTTTAAATACACTTATACTGAAGGTATATTATGTACATTTTCGTATGTGTTTAAAGAAATCAATAAAAGTTTTAAAATATTATATTAAAATTGTTATATCTGACTGGTTTTTATTTATTTCATTCACATCTAATAACATTTTATTTTTATAATATTCACTATACAGTATACACGCTATCTAAGGATCCTTCAACAAAAAAGCGTACCGTTTTTAAAACGCCGGTAAGCACTCGCGAGGCCTCTGGCATTGAGAGTGTCCATGGGCATAGCTGAACATCAGGTGAGGCTCATGTCCATTTGTTCTATAAAAAAAAGTTACGTTGGTTATTTTTCAATTTTTAATTCATTCCATTCCCGCGTGTTGCAATTTTTATTATTTAAAAAAAACTATTTTATTTTAGGTATGGTTCTAAGTCTTTATTTTGAGCAAAATCAAGTCAAGTCAAAAATCATTTATTCATGTAGGTAACACAATGTACACTTATGAACGTCAAAAAAGTAATAAACATTACATGCTTCTAATTTTACATTTACTGCCAGTTCTCTAATCAAGTGCGTAGAACGGAAGAGAAGAACTGGCAATAAACTCTCTGCCACGCTTTTTAATGGCCAAGTTTTTTGTTTTACACAACGTTTGTAAGGAGCTGCAACCATTACTCCATGTTCCACGTGACATTTTAAGTAGGTAATAAATAATAAAAAAATAAATTAAAAACAAAGATTTGTCCTCTATCAGCAGGAGGCATGGTGAAATAGGAGCAAGCATATACATTCTTTTGCAATCGCCCATCTGTATATCTGAAGTAAATGTTAATATGGGCCGGCATCACAATGATTTACAGCTTGCAAGAGTCTTAGGGAAATTTTATCAATCATTATGAATGCTTATCAAACTTCAGACGCTACACAAACGTTATCTAAACGAATATAATCCAGCGCCATTTTCATTTATTAAGCACGATTCGCTATCGTCCCATCGGCGAGAAATAGTGCTGTGCCTTAACCTGGGGTCGCGCGGCGTTCAATTTATTTTAGTGATGTCCTGATACGTTATCCGGCTACCGGCGAGATCCGAGATAGTGTTGTCTATCAGCTAATATTATTTTCTAATCGGTTAACAACAGTGTTGGGAGGTTAATGCTTTTTTAATTTAATATAATTTTTAACAGTTGTAATTTTTTAAAATATTTACGTAACTCAGTTTTTGTTTCAATCACAACAAATGTATATAAATACTTCATCAGTCACGCTCTTCATTTCTGAAGGTCGTGTTATAGGGGCCACACAACTTCAACGCGTACAAATACAAAGAATGTCAAATATTTCATATTTCACTTAGCCTTTAAGAATTCTTCTAAGTTCTGCATTAACCCGGCAACTCAATGCGTTTTTTTGCCCCTGGGACCCCTCAAGAATTACGTAAGCAGATTTACTGCTAGTTAACGTCCCCCCGTTCCTCTTTTCAGCAAAAGTAAGCAAAGCTCTCAAAAATAATAGTACATAAACGTATTGATTTTTTGTAGGAGTCCTCGAAAATGCATTTCGTTATCAAGCATAGACAATGTGTGGGTAATATGTGTAGAAAAGTAAATAATTACTGTTTTCGTAATCACCAAATAAGAAAATCAAAACCCTTCCCCTATAGTGCTTACGTAATACTTGAACGGCCCCCAAACAAAAATATGTCCAAAAAATAATCTGTAACCCCAACTGTCACAATTACCACAGAAAACAAAATCGTTTTAAATAAAGAAGGTCCAATCTGACAACTGACAATTTACCGCCTCAAAAGTGCATGTCGTTTCGGTGAAGTTTTTCGTAAGTCGCATAGATAATATCAATTAGTGGCACCTCAATCTGCGCGATATGCCGCGAGCGACGCCTCGTGTCGTCCGGTTATCGCCGCATCGCCTACACAACGCTCATGAGTTAACAGTGCAGTGTTAAGTAGCGATAATTTCACTAAAACTTCGTAGGGATTTAGCTTTGATTAAATTTGGTTTAAGCATAATAACGAAACGGAAAGCGCATACTTGCTGAAAGATTATGAGACAATACCTTTCGGACAATTATTCCCGCTGCTGGAAACCATTTTGCTGTATGTGACTCGCCCAGTCCAGCATCAACAAGCCCCCATTCCCCGCTTACTCTCGCAGCTTAATAATTCCCTCGAATCTTCGCCGGAGAGAGATCTATTTATATCTGATTAGGGAGATATACTATAAAAACAGGAAACTGCTGTCGAAGAAAACATAATATGTAGATGAATATATTTAATAGTCAAAACACGATTTAAACATTACAATATATCAAAGAACGATTTTATTAATTGGAGCATTAATTAACCGGTGTTAATTAAATTAATAATAAAACAAAATTGTAACAAGCCAATGGATATATAAACGCACATTGCAGTCCGTTTGTTCATAAAAAGTTGAAAGTACGGACTTACTACAATTTTTTATTAATTATTATTATTATTTATTAATATATATATAAACTAAAAGTACAGAAAACACTAAAATAGACTAAGGCTTGGTGATTGAAGAATATATTTAGTTATTTAGTATTGGTATATATAGACGTAGATTACAGAAACATTTTTGTTATACTTGAGTCCATAATGCGTAACTAATCATCAAGGATTAAGGATGTAGTATCACTCATAAATGCATTTTAGCTTTAAAAAGTCCATAATTGGTTGACATTTGATGATAATTTTATATACCCAAATAACACAGTTGCAGATGAGGCAAAGACAGCCGGAAACACTTGGAGCCTTGTGAAATGCGAGGCTCAAGACCGAACGCCATGGAGAGTCACTGTGGACGCCATCTGCCCCATCTAGGGGCTATAGGACATGAAGTCAAATAACACTTTAATAATATTAAGTATATTTTGTATTAAGTTTAAGTTCTGAGAGGTGTTTAGTTTTTTGAAGGGTAAATATAAGTTATCGTTGCAGTGTTGTGTTACCTAGTGGCCTGTTTATCTGTCTCAATCATAAAAATAAAAAATAAATCAGTGGCGCTACACCGTTTTAGATCTGGGCCCCAAATTTCTGTATCTGTTGCATGATCATTTGTCAACCTAATTCTAGCGAAACACACGCTATCGACCTTTTGGGTGTAAAACAGTTTTCCTTCATCGTTCGAGTGAATGTTAAATGCGCACATAGAAAGAAATTCCATTGGTGCACAGCCGGAGATCGAACTTACGACCTAAGGAAAGACGCACGCTGAAACCACTACGCCAATACTGCACTCGACCATTTTATATTTAAAAAAAATATAGTTACGCAAAAATAAGTTTTCTTTGCTGCAGAAATCGGGGCGGGCGCTAGTATACAAAATACATTACAATACCTTTCGACTCGACTTATATCGATCAATTTGGTATTAAAAGCATTAATTAACAAAGGAATCGCTCGTTTGCTATAACAGTTATACGATTTGAAATCGATATAAAACTTAATTCGAATATCAATTGATCGAGAAACTATTTAGACACAGTACATAAATAACGCGATTACTCGGACTACTTTACACTTAATTTATTACAATTGAGAATAAAAATAAACATTAAGAAACGAATGATCTTTCTTTTAGAATTTTAAAGTTTAGTTTTTTTACAATATTGTCTTTGTTCATTCAAAAAACGTTCAAAGATCTTCCTACTAGAGACTTACTCCTTTTTTTAAATCTACTTAATATACTACTTTTGGAAAAATTTATTATTCTATTAATGATGACTTGTGTGAAACATTATAATTAATATTAATTTGATAATAATAATATTTTTTAATAATGTGATGATATATACGTACGGTGGACTCATTTTCGGCACTTAGACTCGTGGTTGGTCCGTTGTGCGTACGAGTCCTGGCTAATTTAGCCAGCCTAGCTCCTTCCAGAAGCACAGAAGTCTCCTGGGCACTTCACATGCTTCACGGAGCGACCTCACTGATGATGTAGTGATAAAATAATTTAATAATTGACTTTAATGATATGACTCATAGTGTAATTGTAACTTTTATTATATATTTTAAGACGAGTTTGCACGCTATTATCTGTAGCAGAATATGCGAACTTTAGATTGTACCACCATAACATTTTTGTACGATATTCTTGCAAATAAATTGTTATTATAATTATAAGGTCATGGCATATATTTTTAATACTACTTAAATAATTTATTCGTTAAAATGTAATAGGTAAGGTAGTTTTTGCTTTGTATAAATACTAAGTGACATAAAAAAATGAGTTGAGCATGACGTACAGACCAGAACGGTAACGCAAGTTCGGTCTTTACATAGAGAGCAAACAATCAATGGCGAGAGAACGTTGGGGTATTTGCTACCGCAGCTAATAAATGGACTACCTAGTCATTTATTAGATAGCCTAACGTTAAGCGACTTAAAAAGTACATTGAAAAACTACATTTGTCGCGTTCCAAAACAAGACTGCTATGGTTACATTTATACAAACCACAGCGTTTTTTAATGTTTCCGTAAAATGAATAAATTATAAATAAAAACTACTTATTTAAAACAGTTCTTCTAAATAACGTTATTTAAAAGTCTCAGTAATCTTTTCTAAATTATTGTTTCATCCTATTGTGACATTGTGAGGAATTTATTTAATTGTAGCTAACCAGGTGTTTGCACAATAAATCTACATTTACTAACATTTCTTGCTCCAATAATTTATTATAAAGCTAAATTTTCGTATAAAATACGACATCATAAACAGTTATAAAGCTTTTTTGCACCATTGCCAATAAAATTTTATTATTATGTTAATGCTGTATGAGGTACATACACTTTACGTGTTTTAAACGAGACCTAAATCGGTTTTATTTGATTAATAAAAAATTATTGCAAACATTGACTTTATAACTCACTTAAGTGCAATTTCATTAAGGTCTAATGACTTAATTATCTACATTTAAAAATCAAGATATTATTTTTGACAGTTCATTATCAAAGCAGGTGGGTACTATTTAATAATAATAATAATAAAATTCCTTACTATAAGGAGACGGATGTTAGTTTTGTTATGAACACTTAGTCTACGTTAGTTATAATATAAATAATAATATAGCCTTTATATTCCGAAATTCTGTGATCTGTAATCTTTAATATATTTTCAGTATAGTATATCTCGGGGTTCAGTGTGCCTCTTGGCAAAGGCATCCTCTAACCCTTTCTACTGTTCTCTATCCTTTGCGACTCTTCTCCAGTTGTAGTCTACTGTTTATTTGAGTTCGTCCTCCCATCTTTTGCGTTGTCGGCCTCTTCTTTGTTTTCCGTCTCTAGGGAACCATTCCTTCAATATTTTGCGCTATTTTTCAAGGGGGCTCCGTATCATATGACCCGTCTATCTCCGTTTCATCAGCTATATCTTAGTGAGAATGTCTGGACTTCTTTGCTTGTCTAATTTTCTTATTCTCATCATATTTATATCCATGACTCTTTGGAAGTGTGCTAGCATGTCCCTGTGCTGGTTAGATAGTGCCCAAGTTTCTTGTCTACGTTAGGTTTTCAATAATAATAATTATTATTTATTAATTTCCAAAAAATATACAAATCAGATGATTAGTAGTTAGTTTTGTTACAGTTATTTCCATTCGTGTTCTATAGTGTCCCTTTTGGGTAAAGGCCTCTTCATGAACATTTGGATCTGTTCTTTTCTTCGATACAATTTATCGTATATTTATTTTGTGTATGTTCAAACATAGCTCTTCCGTCTGTTTCGCGGATAACATTTCTTTTCATATGATAAAAGTATGTAATAAAAAAACCCGCAACATTTGTATATTACATTATATGCAGTAACATTCTATATTTATTTATAAGTTTTAGCACATTCTAGAGACATTATTTTAAAGGATTTTTAACATTACATTGACAATAGAATTGTTTGCGTATATAGCTTTATAGGTAGGTGACAGTCTGTTGGGGCGAAATAGTAAATTTTTGGGTATAAGATATTCTGGTTTCCTCACGATGTTAAACCAAATACTTAATTGCGCCATACAAAATTATGCTAACTTGATACTAAATCTATTACTACACTGTGAAACAGATTTATAAATCTCAATCTTATATATATCTCATTATTTCTTAAGCATTTTAAATGAACATTTTAGTTATCTAATTAACTTAGAAGCATTACAGATACATAAGAAGCACATCGTTATAGACTATAAAATCAGCAAATAAAAGCACTCTTTACAGTCGAACGTCCTATACCTGGATGCCCCGTGAGCGTGATTTAGAGGCCTGTTCTGATCAATGATAAGCATTACTTATTGTTGGAGTTTGATCGGCGCGCGCGCACCGAACGATACGCCATATCGTATTTATGCCCTGTCACCGCCTTTTATTGCGATTAATATGAACCTTTTTTCACCACCACCTGTTACAGCTGGAATTTAATTGTGTTAAGCGATACACATTGACGACATTGTATGATTTGTTTGAAACAAAATTATTCTAATAACTAAACACTTAGTACATTTTCCTAGACTAAACATATTTCGTATAATTAAGAGCGTTTATAAGTTTATCAAAATTGCAAATTGCGAATCTCCCGACATATAACAATGACATCCCTTCTAACCTTTACGGTTTAATTACAATTAAACAATAAGGTTTTTACAAGATCGGAAGCGACCCAAGGCGATCGCAACCTCGTCTTTTGCCAACGCATTGTTATAATGCACTTGCGTTTGGAACGAATCCAATATTGTTACTACAACCACGGCCCTCAAATTCCACATTAGATAAGCGTTGTATGCAAAACGGTCTAAGTGTCTCTGAGACAAACGGGCTGATTTAAGCTCTTTTTCTTTCACATAGAAGCTAATCTTCTTTGGGAGAACTGTTGATACTGACCTCAACAAAGAAAGGTCTGATGACAAATCCTATCTGTCAAGGTTACGATTACTACGGCTTTGTTAAGGTCTGCTAATTGTTGTTCAATAGCGATGACAGATGTGGTAGATTTTTTACGGTTTTTGTGTTTATTTAACCGATTTTTTAAATAATCAAATCGGTAAAATACTGCGCAGTAAGCGAGACAAACTGATTCGAATTTTAATTTTTAAAAACAGCTATACTTCAGAGATAACTATATAGTATTGAAATATATAACGCGTATTTGTTTATTAAAAAAGTAGTTTGTCCCATGTTTAACTGGATCTTTATTTTTTAAATATTTTTGGAAATAAATAAAGTCTAATATGTTACTTAGGGAAATTAAGGGTTTTAAAAATCGAACACACCTTTATTCCTACTATAACGACGCGACGTTTATGAAATCTATATTAAAACAGACTCAATTAAACTTAAAAAAAAAAATTTTGTCACAAAATCAAAATATTTTAATAGCCTTGAACCTATAATACACATTAAATACATTGGTTCACCAGTCATGTGTCACAACAGGCTTCACACCAAGTTGTAAAACCACACGTGCCATTATAGATTCTAATCACACCCTCACAAACACCAAAATCGGTTCAATACATTTAATGTGGTTGCAGACAACAAAGATCAGATAAGACAAAGAATTATAAAAGCGAAAGTATACGCTGACTAATCATTTTGCACGGTGAATAATTTAAATTTTATTTGAGTGGTCACTTACCTTACGTCGAGTGTTATAGAGTTCATACCGAACGCTTAGAGTAGGTATGTTTGTATTTATATTGAAGAGGAGAAATTATAAACATTGAATTACATGTGGTACCTATTTCCGGATGTCGTTTAATAAGATTGTAGGGCTTAGAAGAGTATGAGCCATTCACTTTGTGTCTATTTTATTCAAATACAAATTCAAATCGCAGGTAAGCTAGCGCCTTCATTAATTAGTGTTGGTTAATTTTTATAAACCTTTATTGCTGTAATACTTATCCTTGTACATGAAAATGTGAAGTACTAATAAACACTAATAATTAATCGGCAAGCCGGTTAATTTCTGTTTTACAGCTTGTCCTTGGAGATAGGCCTGTAGGCCTCCTCTAAGAGCTTCCACTCTTCTCGGTTTCTAGCTTTACGTAGCCACATATGGCCAGCTCTACTTATATCATCTTCCCATCTTTTTATTGTTCTTCTTCTGTCATAGCGACATTGCGTCGATTTTCTCGTCCATTTATCTTGGTCTTCTCCCATAATGTGTTCTGTGCATTTCCATTTCAATCTTTTCTCACACAACATTTCTAAACTTTTTCATGTCTATTATTTCTTCTAGTTTAACTCTATCTTTCAATTTGAGACAAGACAAACAGAAATTATTAAGAAAAGTTGTTAATATTCCAGAATAATCAGTCCTACAGGGCCTGGTGCCTGCGTCTATGAATGAAAACACTATCATCTAAAAATACTAGCATATGCATGTAAGTTTAAGTATACGAGCCCAATGCTACAGCCCAACGTCAACTTTATGGTAGCTGATAATTGTACAGTGCGCAGAAATAAGGATCCTTATTGTTTTTATAGATCATGAGAGCACCAGAAAGCTCTCTGTACAACTTTACCTGATTTTTTTTGTAAGAGCTTTAATACATCTAAGCTCATTACGTAACCGAAGAAGATCCGTGGTGGCGTGTAGCTGATACCATCGACCTGCGCGTAAATCACGCGATTTCTATCGGGATTCGCGACATGCGCGCGCAGCCCTAATTGTTAGAATAATAGGTTATGTTGCGCTGCCATTTTGGATAATTACTGCCTTCGTTGCTCGTGTTTACAACAATTTCTGATATGAACAGTTTTAATTTCGTCAATCGTATGGTGGTTATTTCTGTTCTTAGATATTGTTTTTGTAAGGGCAAGTAGGGGACCCTTATTATAAATTGCGCATATCATTGTTAATACATTGATGCTTCAGTGATTTGAACGGACTACCTCAGTGCTGAGAGCCGTGCATAAGGCTTTTTTGTAAACAATAAACTTTGCTAAAAGCTTTAATATTAAATATAGAAAAACATATGCATTTAAAAATAAATGTTTCGGTGTGGTACGGCTCTTACGTAGAAAACAAAATGTTTTAAATAAAGAAGTCGATACTAATAATTGATAATACAATACTTCACGCCAGTCAATACTTCATATTTGTCACAAATAGGAAAGGCGATACCATCGCTGATTTATCTTTTATTAATTTCTATAAATGAGAATGTTGACCTCTCCCACTTTCTACAATCGATTTCATTCACAGCCGAATCTTATCTCGAAAATAATATTTCTAACACAAAAGCTTCGGTTTCACTCCAAAGAAAACCTGTAAATTTATTAACAAATCAATAAATAATACTGTATATGACAGCAACTCACCGATATACCACGCTAATGTACGCTTTATTTCTTTAGTGCTAAGAGTGAAAGTTGTTTGAAGTATAAGTTAAATTGTCACGAAATATGGTCAATACGATATTGTCATAAAAATATCGGTGTGAAAATAGAAAGGTGGACAAAGATAGCGACAAGAGTTTTGTTTTGTGTTTTTTTACTGGAGCCTGTTTTACTCAGGGTTTCTTTTTATATATTTCAGCCAACATGTGCTTAATTAAGCGCTATGCACCATAACGGTAGCAGTAAATGATTAGTGACTTTAACTTCATCAGAAATTCTCGGAGCAGTGAGGTCGCTTCTTGAAACCTGCGAAGTGCCCGGGAGACTTATGTGCTTCTATGTCTATCTTCTGTGAAGGAGCGACGCTGGCTTAGCTATCCAGGTCTTTACGCACAATGGAAGTGAGAGAACGGACTTTAGTGCAGAAACTGAGTCCACGAACATTTAACCTTTGCCCCATCAGAAACACTCAAACCTTACTCAACTTGATAGAAAAATAGCTAGAAGTTACTACTGACTACTACTAGGTACCCAAAAAGTTGGTTCAACGTAGTGTTTGTGATAGAAACTAATTATTAAAATACTTGCCAAAATACAGAACATCAAACGTTTTGACGATAATTATATTCTCATATAACGCATTGGATTTACTAAATCCCAAAAAAAATATTGATTTTACTGCCGCAAATAAGCATTGATTGCCCACAATTTTGTCATTTAAAAATTGATACTATTAAATAAAAAAAAATCCGTGTACCAACGTATATTGAATTACTATTTACAACAAAAACTTTCTCTAAAACAATGTTATTTGAATAACACACAAAATCGATTCGTCTTATTACCGAACATAAAAAACTAATCTCACTGTCGTCACCCAAACTAATATCTGACTGTAAAAAAACCATATTGATTATAGCTATTAGCACGCGTGTCGGAACATCGACAGACTTACGACGTAACACATACGAACGACTAGGTGCATGAAAGATAAAACGGTGGCGCTAGAACCCTTGGTCTTGGTCGGATAATTTCTTAGTAGGCAAGTTGGTGATCAGCTCCTACACCCGCTTCAATGGTTTCCTTCGCCATACAAGCGAGTATTCAATGCGCCCATACAATCCAAGTCCATTGGCATAGCTATGATTCGATCGCATAACCTCAGGGTTCAAAATCGCACACTCAAGCCACTAGGGCCTCACTGTTTTGTCAAAAAAAGTTACATACTCTTTACGTTAAGCCAATGGGCTTGTGTTAGAGTCTGTATTTTCAATATTTGCGCGTAGTATACAATTGCTCGAGATAAGGAAAACCATTGTGAGGAAACAGGCATATCATATGGACAAAAATGACGCGTGTCAACTACTTTTCGAATATTAGGAATAAGACTGATATTCCTTCTACGTGTATAAATGGTTTCCAAATCATTTTATAAACAGCAATGAGCCCATATGTATTAGTATTGGTATTAATATTGCGATGCTGCAAGTGTATAAAAACCCTTAATAAAGTTTAAACATATCAATGAATTATATATCAAAGACAACGCCCTAAAATGTCATATGTATCACACAACTATGAAACAAAAATCCATTCAAAATTCTACCTTAGCTACATACAAATACAGTGTAACGATGTTTTTGAAATCTCATTTTAATCTTTGTCAGGGTTTTGTGTAATCGGTTCGGATTAATTGTCGGACAAACTGACAAATTGGATACAGCACATTGAATTTAAATCGATTTCTTTGTTTTTGTATTTGAAATTGAACTCGCTTGTTTTAGTATATTTAATTTTAATTGCTTTACAATTTGGATGTATGTATTATAATTGTCAAAATCAACTTAAATATGTAAATATAAAACAGATTATAGTTAAAATATTCAAATTATATTCTGTGCTATCAAATGCTTCATCTGTAAAAAACACAATCGTATTTTTTTTTAATAAATTGCTTTGTTGTGTTCACTTCGAAACTAGACTATTTGGTTAAGGTCTGTAAGCGATAAAAAATCCAGCACATTTCTTTGAAGTATTGGATAATAACTAAAATTTGTCACTATGTATGATAGTCGCCAAATAATACCTGCTAGGTTCATATTTTGATTAAATCTAGCAATGAAGTATAACTTTACTAAAATGCATCTCAATAGTATATTAATAAAACTAATATATTTTGTGTAAAACGCTCCCCGACTTCATACGATTGACTAGCTCTTTAACCTCTTTTAAAAGTCTTCTAAATAAACCACTAAACAATATTCAGCTCAATCATAACTTTTGTAATTCATGCATTTTCTTTTTTTTGCATTTTGAATTGTTATTCATGATTAGCTTTTAGTTATTATTTTATTTTAGATTAAGTTTGGTGGTGTAATTTTACATTATTCTTTGTCAATTGGGTTATTTACTGCATGCCCTTTACGAACGTATTTTTTTCCTTACTAAGGTTGCCTGGAAGTGATCGCTTGTTGTCAATAAGGCCAACCTTCCCTAATAATTTATATTACTTGTTTTTATTTGTAATCTACCGTAGTTTGAATCAATATTTGAAATATGATTGATATATGAAAGACCACAACTCGATAGGTACATAGTAATAATTTCATACTTAATTCTAGTGACGTTATAACCTCGAGTCCTTGCACTAGATCCGAGTAATAAGTAACGACGATTACAGCGACTTATGTCACACAGAACAATGATTCTCACACATTGTCTCTACTAGCCTTGAACAGATACTATCGCGTGTACCATTTCTGCCTAGTTAATACTTAATACATTATAATTTGATTGCAAGTTTATGGCAAACTTAATAAAAATTTTAAAAAAGTACTTTTTAATTATTGATGTGTTATTTACAAAAAAAAAAAAAACTAATTATCAATGTATTTATCAATAAAGCAACATGACAGACACGTCACAACTACAAGATATGTCAAAAACACCCCAATTTACAGTGCATACACAAAAGACAAAACAATTATAAATACTATTTCAAAAGGCTTAATATAAATACACTTATATCGGCACTACGGAAACTTATATAAAAATAAGAGTTGGTGTACTCCTCCTTCAAAGGCCGGAAACGCACCCACTACAATGAGTGTCTACAGGCTGCGATGACTGCCCTTTTTAGGCGACCCGTAGACATAAAGGCGAGCCTATAAAAAAACCTATACTAGCATATTCACTTTTGCAATCCATTAACAAATAAATGACTTTTCCTCAGTTTTGAATGGTCATATTGCACAAACAACCTCTTCTAGACAACTCCTTGAAAATAACTAATAATATCAATTTGTTAATAAACTTAAATTTTAATTTAACAACGTTTTTGTTTTAAGAACTGAAGGTTTTACCGTGTATAAATTTGTTTTAGCATATTCCGTCCGTAACCCTTTGAATTAATTTCCCAAATTAGTTAAAATTAGTCTTAATTAATGTGTTGAAGTAAATATCTGATGCCACGCGGTGAGTCATTAAACAAAAACTTAACAGTAAAAACTTTGTATTTTTGAAAAATTAAATAATGTTTTGGAAATAATTACAAGCTATGTTTTCTTTTATGTAATAGGAGGCAAATGAGCAGGAGGCTCACCTGAAGTGATACCGCTGCCCATAGACACACAATGCCAGGAAGCTCGCAAGTGCGTTGCCGGCCGTTGTTGTTATTTAAAGTCAAAATCATTTTTTCATATAGGTTACACAATGTACACTTATGAAAGTCAAAAATGAAATATACATTAAATGCTTTTAATTTTACATTTACAACCAGTTCTCACGGAAGAGAAGAACTGGCAAAAAAACCGCCACTCTTTTTAATCGCCAAGTTTTTTTTACACAATGTCTGTAAGGAGCTGCAACCCATGTTCCACATTACATCTTAAGTAATCAGATTCAGTTATTCAAGAATATAGTTCAATAGTGAAAACTTTCGAGTCGGTACTGTTTAATAATATATTTTATAAATATATTCTTACCTCTGTTAATATTTTGTAGACATCTTTTGTTTACTTACAGAAAAATATAACAAATTGCATATAATTAAGCTGGAATATTCCCGCGATTATAATAACATCCGTAATCTTCAAAAAAATTAATTACCAAAGTGTAACAAGCAAAGTGTGCACCAATTCTTTGTATGGTAATTACGTTTTTGTGACTCAAACCAATTATGTTTAATGGTAATTTGTATCATCGACAAATATTTTGTTTTATTTATTCCTGTTATAAAATTAACTGAAACTTGCAAAAAAGGTCAATATTTAAGAATGTAATGTGGAACCAGTTATTGAAGCATTTTTCCAACCAATTGGACTTAGGGTCCTTCAAGAAAGAGCGTACCAATTATTTAATGGCCGGGAAAGGACTACTAGCGCTCTGGCATTGAGAGTATCCATAGGTGACGGAATTACTTAACATCAGATGGACCTCCAGCCCGTTTGCCCACTATTCTATTTAAAAAAATGTAATCTATGCATAATACATACTTTTATAATTAATTAACGCACCCTAAAAACGTTGCTTGTACAGGCAAAAAAATATCATAAAACTGTACATCTAAACGGTTCATCCACTTGATCACACACAAAAAGAAATCATTAAAATCTGTTTAGGACTTCAATTACAAGTTAAAGGCATATTATATTTATATATAATACACGTTTCTTATCGTTTAAACCTTCCCTGAACTTCTACAAATATTTCAAGAACAAAATTAACCACATCAATCGAGCCATTCTCGAGTTTGAGTGAGACAAACTAACAGCAATTTATTTTTATACATAAAGACTTACAGAACTAAACGTTAAATCTTAAACATTATAATGCATTGTTATAATGAATAAACATATTTTTATTCTTTATTTTTATAAACGAGACATGAGAAATTGAAAAAGAGAGAATATGTCTCTATCTCTATGTAATTCTGTTCCTCTCAAAATGTATATAAATAAGTAATAACACTTATATAACATTTACGCAGCAATAAATATACAAAAATGATGCGACCACCTAACACAATATAAATTGCTGAAATTCCATAATACTAAACCATGCATTCTTTTTTCAAATGTTATTAATTTGCATTCGATACGAATCTTAATGTTGTAATTTGATACATTATTGTGAGGTGCTATCTCGAGAAGTGGAGATAAAAATAACTTATTGTATTCAAGTTATAGTTGTGCTGAATTTATCTCTTAAAACACTTTATCGGCACATATTTTGAACACTTATTAGCATATGCAGTATGGTAATCAGGCGATAGTGTGAAATTATTTTAGTTGATTTCTTAATCCTGCTTTAATTACACTTTTAACTGTTTAATTAAGCGAAAGTTATGGCACTAACGTTTTAGTGTTTTTATTTGTTTTATATCTTAATTAGTTAATAATGTGCTTTTACAGTAACAATTAAATCGATAATTAAGTGTTGCAAGAATTTCTAAATCTTTTACAAACGGTATTAAATTTAATAAAGATGTCTTAATTTCAATTAGCCCTTGCGGTGAACTGTAAAAGGATTCAGTTTTAACTTTCCGTATAATATAAGAAATGCCCGTTATAGCTTATGACGCTTAAATAAAGGCGTTCGGAATTATAGGAAAGTGTTTAGTATCAAACCATGATTTAATAGCTGCCAGAGAATATTGAATCAGAGTACACTACTAGATTTCCCAAGGGAAAAGACAACTGGCTAAATAATTGCTGAATTACCTCCAATTACTTTTTCGTAGATTAACACGAATAGCGTTTAATATGGTCTGAATAGTGGAGTACTATGGATACATAACGATTTCTTGAGTTTTGATATAATCAGCCATATTCATTTTGGGTTAAGATGTGTCGTTTGCATATGTAAAGACGATCACATAGTTAACAGGTCACCGTAGATTCTTGTCGTATCTTCACAGATTTAGAATTACGCAAAATGATTTCCTTGCAACAATAGAATCAGAATTGCTGAAGAGACGGTATAGACATGTCCTGACTTACTGTCCAATCTATGGCTATGACAGGATTACTGAACAAATTATAGGAATGAACATAACAGAGACTTCAAGGAAATTATAACAGAAATAACTACGAGTAGTACTTAATCATACTAATGACAAATGCTATTTTATTTATTTTTATATTTTTATTTACTTCGTTACTTGTTACGTTTTCAGTGTTACTTGTTACAGTTAAATTACCAAACTTAATCGAAAATAATGAAAAAAATTAACAAAATGAACTAAAAAGTAAAAGCTAATTTTAATTTTGCTAATAATAATATATATTCGCACATAAGTTTATACCACCGACGACAATATAGTCGGGGAATTAGCCAAAGAAAATATATAAAAAAGGTTATTTAAGTCTATTAAAATAATAACGTGACATAAATTGTAAACCATTGCGTGCGCATAAACCATTAAACGATCATCATTTCTATACGGTTTACTTTCCCATATCTTTCTCACACAAATCAATTTAAGATTCGCGATAAACTGTATGTCAAATTGATAAATAAACAGCGATCTAGCTTAATCCTTTCACGCATGGATCGGATCTATGTGATCGATCGTGTGACGCGGAACTAAATGGATTTTTATCCTTTATACGACAAGCGGCTGCTCTGATATCTCTATTATAACTTTTGGTTATTCTATGTCCGTTACGGACGTGAATTATAAAAAATATTAAATACTAGTGATTAATATGCCACTTTTAACTGTATCTTATTATTATTTATTACTTAAGATTTCATGAGGAACATGGTGTAATGGTTGCAGCTCCTTACAAACGTTGTGTAAAACAAAAAACTTGGCGATTAAAAGAGTGGCGGAGAGTTTATTGCCAGTTCTTCTCTTCCGTTCTACGCCGTTGATTTGAGAACTGTCAGTAAATGTAAAATAGGAAGCATTTAATGTATGTTTCTTTTTTGACGTTCATAAGTGTACATTGTGTTACCTAGATGAATAAATGATTTTTGACCTTAACTAAGAGTTACCCGTTCCACAAAAAAGCGTTTTACAAGTTTGTGCAGCGCACCACAACTATTTGAAACCAGCTACCCAAGTATTCCTGAACCAATTTGCCTTAGGGTCCATCAAGCAAAGAGCGTGCTGATTCTTAAAAGCCCGGCAACGCAATTACGAGCCTTCTCTGGTTGTTCTTGGGAATCACCTAACATCGGATGACTACTGGCTGTGCCCCCCGATTGTATACAGTACTGTAAACCTATTCGGCCACGACGGTTAAAATAAATAGATGGCATTCCATAACTTTAAAATCTAAGTTTAAAAAACTAATATCTCGAGGTCGTTCATATAGATTATAATATTTTTTTCGAGATGATATAAAAAATGAGTTGAGTATGACGTACAGATCCGAGCTGTAACGCAAGTTTGGCTCAGTACATCAACAGAAAACAACGTATATGGCGAGAGAACGTTGAGACTTGAGATATTTGCTACTGTGGCTAATAAATGGACTACACAGTCAGTTATTAGGTAGCCTAACATTAACCAACATAAAAAGTAAATTGAAAAACTACTTTTATATGCATTTGTTTATAATACAAATGTAACATATTATCATGATTTTATGATATTATTCTGTTAAAGAAATAAAAATAAAAAATAAGATAGATTGTATAGCTGACCCGGCAAACGTTTGTTTTGCCATGTATATTCTTTCTAGGAAACATTTTTTTAGTTCAATAAAAATAACTATCTACAATAATAAAAAATAGGGGTTGATCGTAGAGGGGTCAAAATAGGGGATGTATGCATTTTTGTATGTTATATCATTAAAAAAATAATAACAATTTTTTTTTGCGGTGGACACCCCTTACCACTTAGGGGTTTGAAAAATCGATAGTAGCCTCGCAGACTGAATATGCATATTCAGTCTGCCTCGCAGACTGAATATGCATAAAAAAGCCGTTTCGGAGGAGAATGAGAACGAATATTGCGACACGAGAATTTTAAATATTAGATACCATATTTTTATTCCGGTAACATAAAATCTCTATTCTAATTAGTATGTTACGTATGTTTATGTAGTGAATACATCATACAAGATCAATGTGTATTTAAGTACCCAGTTAGCGCATGTTTACAATCTATGTAGCCGTGCTCGACTAATGAGCAAAATTGTAACTACGTGTTCACACTATTATAACCTAAATTTTCTTAACACCAAAAATCTACAAATAGTAACCAAAATCTAGATCTTAGTATTAAAAATTTAGTAATAAACTCTTCAATAAATCCTTTATATATAGCAAAGTTATTTTCTATATATGGTAAATCTGGTGATTCTAAATAAAATCCACTAAGAAATAACAAAAGTTTCAGTGAATTATTTGTGTAAATAATTGTAAGCTTGCTCTCCAGAAAGCAAGTCTTTTATACGACTTCACGATTTTATATGATTTTTAATCAACTAAGGTGTGAGGAGGTTGCTTAATTCGACTTTGATGATTCTTTTGTGTTGGCTAGGAGTATCCCAAGAGTGGTATGATAAACCAGGATCTGATAATGGCATCCCAGAGAAATCGATGTGAACCTTCAAGAATCTGTTTAAAATCAAAATAAATATGAAATGAAATATAATATAATAATCAATATGAAATGAATTATATAGTAATAAATGAACGAGAGTTGAAAGAGGTTTTTTTTTTAATTATTTAATATGCGTTATTTGATCAAGTTTCTTGAGTCTATGTGAGTATTTTTGTACGTATTTTTTTACTTTAGCTGTAACATAGTATGTACTAGCACCTCCATAGCCAACGAGATTAACTTTCATCACGCCGTCGGAACTCTATGACGTTTCAATTTTCAACGGCCTGATCCCAATATAAAAAGCTCCAAATGATCCGTCCATAATAACTAGATCCCTAGTTTTGCTAACAAAAAAATTTCTCGAATGTAATTGAAATAGAGGCTCGTGAATTCACGTGTCAATGTATGATGGTCGTAATTCTTTTATTTGGTTAAACCAATTAGTTATGCTTACACGCGGACTTCGTGTGTTTTTTTATTTGTACGTAACGCGGTTAGTTGGACACATTCGTGTTCATAATTTGGTTTGTGAAAGCGTAAAGGTTTAGAATAGGGTTTATTAATTATATTTTTGTATAAAAAGTATGCAACTAAGGGAAGACATTTTTATCGTTTACCCAGTGGCGTAACTATACCATCTGGGGCCCGTGGCAAATCTTCTTTTGTGACAATTCTTTTGATGGGGCCCAGTAAAAATCGTTCCTACTCTGTTTAATTTGAATAAACTTCGAGATTTTCAGCGTACTCAATAAACAATTACACGTTGTATATGTCCCACTAATGGCCATAGGCCTCTTCTCTTAGGTGAGAGGGAATGGTCTGTAGTCCCCACGCAAGCCCAATGCGTATTGGAGACTTCACATTCATCAAAAGATCATAATATCTCTTGGGCAGGGTCTCTCTTGGGTCGGGGGCCCGTGGCATTTTGCCAGCCCTGCCACCCTATTGTTACGCCATTGCGTTATCCGATTTATTTCAAGATACAAAAGCACAGTTATCCACAAAACAATGTTTTTTTTTATGTACGAAATTTCAAGGTACCAAGACGTTGAAGGGCTACCTATTACACTTAAATTTTTAAAGGTACTCTACGATTTAATCATTAATTTTACATAGACAAAACATTTACACCGCATAGTGGGAAGCGAAAGAAAAGTAGACCCACATTGTACCACGGGATGGCTTATAAAGTGTATTTACGTATTATAAAGTTGAAATATTCTTCCGAATCGTCGGTGCTTCTTAAAAGGCCGGCAACGCACTCACAAGCCCTCTGATATTGAGTGTGTCCAGTGTTATATATACATATACATATATATATATATATATATATATATAATTTAAATACTACTCGGTACATTTTACTAATTCATCTACATTAAAATGTTCATAAGGAAACCTGTATAATATGTGTTAAATATATTAAATTTTGTAATACATGATAAAAGTTTATATCTACGAAGCAAATAAGCTAATACCCATTCAAAGCTCTCTGTTGTCTAGTTGTATTTATTATATTATCAAGGCGATATAGTGAATTTATGAGTATAAGCAGTTGTTTGAAATTACTTCACGAATCCCATTGGTCGGCTGCCAAGCGGGATTTCCTATGACTACGCCTCACGGATATAGCATAAAAATCATATAAAACATATTATTGATTGGACAAGGCCAAGATATAAATTAATCTATCTGTATAAGAACGTATGTTTGTATTCGATTATCAGGGCAGTCATTGTTTCATTTTGGCAAATAAAAATTAATGACCACACACAATTAACTACCTATAAGATGGCAAAAGTGCATAGAAAGCAATGGTACATACGTTGATTAATAAAATATATCTATTTAAAAATATATTTTTGTTCCTCCTATACAAAAGGTTAATTTCATATGTAAGGTAACCTAATATTATGTGTTTTTCTCATGTAAGTGATTTATATGTTTATAATGAGAATAAACTTCTTTAAACCTAATAATAAGCTTTATTCAGAACAAAAACGCTAGACTAGTTAGTACTTTACTATTGTTTAGTATGTTTAAGCAATGAAGTGGTAATTAAATGATTAAATTAAAAATATCTGTACGCACGTTGAATTCTTATACTTGTAGAGCACGTGTCATGTAGGGCGATTCTCGAATTTACTGACGCGCCAATTGTCGTAACTTTGAAACTTTTTGACGTTATTAAAGCGCTAATGGAGCTAATGGAGGGGTTTGATTTTTAGATAATCTCAAAAAGCTTGCAATTAACTTACCTATCATTTGTAAGACAAATTGTAGAGTACTTTATGCCTTCAGCTCCAATATTAACTCATTTATTTACAAAAGCTTGCCAAAAAAAGTAAATACAATATTTAATGTGACAAGCACTTATAAGCAAACATAACAAACACGAAGAGACGAAAAAATTCATCGATTCATAAATTGTAAAAACTTAAGGAGAATTGATTTCAAAGTAAGGGGAACTATGGATATTTAGACTAAGGTAAGTATATTAAACATGTTTTTTTATGGAACAGGGGTCAAACGGACAGGAGGCTCGTCTGATTTTAAGTGATACCGCCGCCCATGGATACTCTCAATGCCAGAGGGCTCGAGAGTGCGTTGCCGGCCTTTTAAGAATTGGTACGTTTTTTCTCCTAAGTCAAATTGGTTGATGGTATTATTAGATACAACTTACTGATATTTAAAATGACTAAAAATTATATTTAAGTAATTTAAGAAAAAAAGCTTTATTTGTTATACAAATTATTCTAGGTAGTAGCATAGTGTATGTAGTTGATTCAATGACAACTATTGTTCTATATCACGTATTATACAAGCTATCTGTGAATCAAAAGTCCGTTATTGCATTAATATCACCCCAACGGGAATCAAACCCGCATCCGATTTATATCTAAGCATCGTGACGACGCATTTGATATTTGAATAAAGATTTTGGGGTCCTATTTACTTCGACAACACAAACGATTTTGTAACACTTAAAATATTAGAACCATCATCTCTCTCTTTGATCAGCAGCTCATGCCTGAGTGTCGAGGTCAGCAACGAAGTATATGGAGTGGACTATCTGTTTCCACTGGTTTCTGTCCAGCGCCACTCTTATGACAGTTTACAGTATTGAGGACGATGAGCCACGTGAACTTTTGCCTTCTGGTTTCCAATCACGATCAGTTACTCCAAGTTCTCATCGCCTCTGCGCATTGTATGGCCGAAATAAGATACGATTTGCTGATGACATATTGTAGACAGGCGAGTCCGTATGCGGAGTTGGGTCAGGATCGATGTATTGGTGGGCTTCGCAGTCCACAGTTTTCTGAGCATTCGCCGCTAGCACCACATCTTAAAGCCATGGATCCTTTGCCTTTCTCGAGCCAGTCCACGTTTACTCCATACAGGAAGATAGTAAAGTGTAAAGTGTATGTTACACACTTAACGTGAGCAGTGTTGGCCTAGTTTGTCGCTCAAACGGTGAAGGAACATCGTGAGGAAACCGTCTTGCCTCCAACCTTAAAAGTTGAGGATGTGTGTCAGGCACAGGAGGCTGATCACCAATTAGATTGACAAATGATCACGAAACAGATACAGAACTTTGAGGCCCAGACCTAAAAAGGTTTTATCACCATTTATTTATTTATTAACTCACTTAACATACTTATGAATCTAAAAAATGTGATCAATGTTGATGGGTATCAACTTAAATTCGTGATTTCCAGATGTGTCGAGTCCTACCTTAGAATAAGCCCCCATCAAGGTGCAAAACGTCAGTAAAAGTCTAACAAAACGAAACAGACAGTTACAGATTAGAGTCAAACCCCATTTATAAACATATTAAGATATTATCTGCACAAAAACTCATTCAAATTGAAGTTAAGCCCTCATTCAATAGTGACGCGTGTTATCCGCTTAACTCCTAAACACCCTAAGAGACAAATAAAGATGTTAAAGGGTTGCTTATAGTCCATTCACAAATCTCGACTTTAATTTGTAGAAATAAAAGCTATATTCCCATGAGAGTGGAGTATAAAGTCAATACCGTTAAAACATTCGCAGAAAGAACAATAGGGTTTTAGCAAAGGGAAGTGTCTTGTTCAATTTCTTGATCTTGATGTGATTAATTTTTTACTGTTTGTCTTAAAGTATAATATACAAAGGTCTGTTTAATGATGGTATATCTATTTGTCTTTATCTTGTTCTTCTAAAAAAAAATTTTATTATAATAATAATTAAGCCTGATTTATTCCTTGAAATATCTATCTTTACAAAATATACACACTCTTTTTTATAGAGAAATAATTATAAATGACTATTTTTTTTTTCAAGGATATTTTTATAGGCCTCCCGAAATTGAGATCATCTCTCTCTATCTTCAACATTTTTCTCCCAATCTTCTCTAGCAACTTCCCACCGTGCAAGAGGGTGACCTCTCTTTAATTTTCCTGGTGGCCCTTTTCACCATGTTACCCTCTATGTCTATCTGCCATTGTCCATGCGAGCGGTAGGGCCCAGTCCTATTTCTACTATTTACGAAGTGTATAGCAAAGTAATTTTCTGATTAATTTACATATAAGCAGTAGTTTATAAATATCTCAGAACAATACAATTTAAATGCTTGCATTTATGTGCTTCTATTATATAATATATTCATAAAGAAGAGCAAAAGTTCAGAAATATAAATTCAATTTATATACGAATATGATTAAAAACTGGTCCACAATTATAAATACAAACAATAAATTAAGTCAGATTAATTGTTCCCACAACCGCAAGACAAAGCACGTCAACAAAAGAATACTATTAACACACCTTTGTCTGCACCGGATACAATAATGCACTTTTTATTATAGATTTAATGTAAGGACTCACGTACGGGGCAGAACATTTTCGCATCTATTTTAATAAAAACTTCATAGTCGAGTGATTACTAAAGAAAGAAAAATGTATCAGTTTATACCTATATACATATCATATACCGTATATTTATCACAACAAGCCACGATATAATGAGGAAAGAAAAAATTAAGGTACACCTACTTGAGGAAGTTTTGGTTTAATTCATTTATTATTTAGATTAGATGATTAGGCACAAAAATCTGATCCCATATTAATATCATATATCACAGGCGAAGAACAGCTACCTCGGACAAAGATTTAGCCTAGCTTTTCAAAGAGGGAATGCTGCCAGTATCTTCGGAACCTTGCCTAAAGGGACTTCTATTAATAATATATTTTAAGTTTAGTTATTTTATTTTTTGTTATTATGTAATAAACAAACAACTCTATCTTTAATAACAAAATACGTATACATAGACATCCCACGCCTCATGCCCCGCTAGATAGAGAACGGGGTTTCAAACCGATGCCAAAAACAGAAATTCTTAGCTAATAAATATACCTTATAAAAAATAAATAAAAAGCCTTTTATTTCTTGCTTTCTATAAGTATTACAATTCAAACAATACTTAATTTAATGTTTTTAGCAAGAACCCCTCCATGAAAGGAAAGGCCCCCCAGAGAAGACCAGTATCTCTGTTCTCTGCCGCTCGAACCAAGAGTGCCTGCCACTTTTGTGATGTCGTCACCCAGCGTGCATTTGGTCTTCCCTCTTTCTTTGTCCTAGTGGGCCTGTCCATTGTGTTGTCTCTCTTGTCCACTAATCGCTTAGCCTCGCTACGTGACCCGCCTATCGCCATTTGAGCTTTGTGAGTAATTGAGGGCGCAATGGCTTGAGTTTTCTGTCTATATGAGTGTGGCGGATCTTTTGGATTTTCCTATTTTCAGAATGCTCCTCTCCATACTCCTTTGGCTGGAATAATTTTATTTTACTTTTCTAGTAAATTCCAAGTTTGGCAGGCGATGTTAATGGGGCGTAGGCAGGTGTTCATAACTTTCGTTTTCATTCGTATAGTCATTTTACTTTTGAGTATTTCTTTGAAGCCTATACCTTATAGCTCTTAAATAAAAATAGCTAATCTATATAAGTCCTACTTAAGCATAAAAACAGAGCAGGTAACACACACGTCAGTGGTCGCAGCCTTGTGCTCCTTACGTGAACAATGCGCAGATAAGCCGCAATTACTGCGCCCGCGCCGTGATTCGGCGTTACATTCTTAGCGCCTCATACGATAACCTTATGGATGCGGTACTTTATAGATCGTTAGGATTAATAGCCTATTGTGGGCCAGGTGTATAAAATGTAATAAATAGGTAACGTTTTTGATAAGAATTATATAGTGATAGTAAATGTGGAGACTACTTGCAAATAGCCCTTAGAAAACTGTTACAAACAGTCTCAACGTAGGGCAATTCTCAACCCTGAGACCGTGCTGAAATTGGTAATAATGAATTTTCTTCTCCATTTCAAGTCTTGCTTGACGAAGGACAACATTGTTAGAATTTTCTTTGTAATCGAACTAAGTACTGAGATGTATTAAAAAAATTTGCTTTCTTGCTTAATCCGGATTTTATGTACTCTATTTCTAATATCCAATTGGTTTTAATCACAGATTTACCAATAGAGTGGTGGCGGTATTTGCATTGGCACTTCTTGAAGTACTCTTAATTGATATTTAATTATTTATGTAAAAAAATTATTAAAAACTAAAGCCTTATCCAAGCCTTCTTAAATCTCATGTGGAGGTCTAGGTGTTCCGAGATAGCATCGCCGGCGGAACCTGCGGTCATCTCCGATCGCCGGATTCCATTCACGCAGAATTTTAGCCCATGTTTGATTTAACACCAATTATGGGCTTCCTTGTTTCAGCTAATGGTGATTTGTTTACGTTAAGGATTTTAAATAGGTTTAATTTTAGAGCTTTAGTAGCTTTGCCTGAAACGATAGAATTAACTACAAGTCAGCATAGTGGTCGCACCCTAAAGTGAAGTAACATCTAACTATAAGAATTAAGATGGCGTTGCGTTGAACAGATATGAGATCTATATCAACTGATAAAGAATCAATAATTTATACATTACCAATGCTGCAACTTCTACAAGACACCTCCTAAAATAAATAAAAATTAACATTATTACCAGTACACGTTTTTTGACTATAGAACAATAAACAACAATTGCGGCCCACGAAAGTTACCTTGAGGAACACCTATTTCCCAAATCAATATAATTCACAATCAATAAAGTGCATAAGAAATATTATAATCGATTGTCTTGGCAGATACACGCATGAGGGACGGCTATTGTCATGTTTTTTCCACAATTTAGTGAAGGGACTGTGTGAACTGTGCTGTACCAAGGTCAACGCTGTCAAAGGCTGATATGGAAACCTAAGAAATAATACGACTGAGTATGATTATGTGAATGACGTGGAGGCTTCAACAACGTGAATATAACTTCTTACTTTTGGGTTTTATTGTCTTTCTGATAATAGAATTACAATTCATATTTTAAAATATATCAATTGTAATCATGTCAACCATTTAATTATTTTAGATAAAAATTAATTCCTAAGACGTTTTGTCGACAATAAAATCGTTGTAAACTATTTATTTTAACATTTTTACTTTAATAAACTCGAAGGATTTTTACAAATCAAACTGTTTGCTTTTAATATGACAATTTTAAGAGACGTCACGTTCTAGAGCTAGTAATTATATGAATATCGCTTATCGTAAACTATATTTTAATGAGTCAGGAAGGAATGACCCTAGGACGTAAAATAATTATTACTGGTAATAC